>JAUTDX010000502.1:0-108124 GCA_030844895.1 Ambrosia x helenae | reverse complement strand
AGATACGGTGAAAAATCCTCAGTGCGTACGTTTCTGGTGGAGTCGGATTGCTACACTAATGTTCAACTATTTTGGTGTGGAGGGCCATGGAGAGCATAATTCCCACTGCAGAAGCACTAGCAGCGAGGGCCATTTTGGTTTGGAGGTGTTTGTGTAAGAGATGCAGGGCTGTTCCGGAATGTGCAGGTCATATTTTCTTCGAATGTGCGTGGGCACGGGCGGTTTGGTGGAACATAGGTGAATTGCTACAGCTAAAGCTCCCGAAATCGTCTGTGCAGTTCGGTTGTTGTATTAATAAATCTCTTTAGAGATATAGAGGGAGATAGAAGAAAAAGGAAACACTATACGTTATTTGTTTATTGGTGGTATGGAAGCTTTGGCTGTGTCGGAATGAAAAGATATTCAATTTGCTAACACGGCGACGCCAAAATTAGTAGAAGAGATCAAAGCAGAAGCATATTGGTGGATGATTAAGCGGGCGAGAAGACCGGAGTTGGATATGACTAGGTGGTATGATTTCTCTGTTTTTGATAATGGTTAGATGGCATGTTAGTTAGTCGATTCGGATGTGGTAGGTGATGTTTTTTGTACTGTGAGTTTTGATTTTGGATCGCCCAGGTACCTACCGGGTTAATGGGTCATTTGAGTGTTCATTGGGTGATCTTTTGTATGATTTGGTGAAGTTAATAAAAGTGTTCGTTTATTTGTTCAAAAATAAAAGATAAATTAGTTGGAGAGCCAAATATGGCCCTATTCTTTGGTATGGTAATTTTAATCACACAACGCTCGAATGGTAAATTAGTTGAGTTTCAAGTTAATTACATATTGTTTCTAGGAGTATGAAAATGATTAAATTCTGTGATTTTGTTCCTTGTGGTGTGCGATTCCTTATGGTGTGGCATTCAACAAATCTACGCATTCTCATTACGGGACATCTTGGATATTAATCTTTATGTGGACGGGTCAAAAAAAAAAAAGAAGGCTATTCAACCTCCATTACACTATGGTGCATTTGGAAGACGAGAAACGAAGCCATTTTTAGACGAAGTGAAATACTCGATTCAGAAGACTCTTGGCGAAATTAAAACACTTAGCTATCTATGGATCAAATATCGCTCAAAACAATCGGATCTAGAATGGGATACTTGGCGAAGCTTTAGTTTGTTCAAAGTTGGTTGGTAATGTTTGTTGTATACAAAATTCCTTGGTGTATGTAATACTGGTGTATCGGCTACTATCCGGTAGCCAATTTTCTTGGAATGAAAAAATTTGTTGATCGTTAAAAAAATTTAAGTTAACCTATAATTTGTTCAAACTATGTGATATAAATTATTTACTAGATTATATCCCGGAAGCTTTTTGGGATATATAAATTTAATATAAATAGATAAAACATGTGTTATAAATTATGATGTAACATAAAAATTAATGTACTATAATATGATAAAACAACAATTTGATCATGTGAATAAGAATGAAAATATATATTAAAAAGAAGATGTATGTTTGGATAAGGAGCAGAGCTAGAAACAATCATTGCATGGCATGATTGAGGCGGTGGTTGACCTTTTTTTTTCTAAAAATGAGTGGTTTAAACCTATTCTGCTCTTGATGAAAATAGAATTCCTACTTTGAATAAAAAATGAGCGGTTTTAGGTAAGATATTCGTCATACATCCGTCAAAAATAAAAATAAACAAGTATACCTCTACTAAGAGGGTGTTTGGGATTGCGTTTTGAATCTGATATTTAGATTATTGCGTTTTCAAAACGTAGATAATCAGTTTTTTAGGCCACCAAAACGCAATAATCTATAAACAGCTTCACCCCTGCTTTTCTAAAACGCATAATCTTTTTTGAATAATTAATCCCAAACACCCCCTAAATTAAATAAAGGTAAAAGTATCTTAAGCTAGATAGATTATTATTATCTATAACTTATAATAAAAGAATTGAACTTTGATGATGTGGCATTCAATGGAGGCATCAACCCCTCCTTGAATGTGCCACGTGGCATCATGTAGGATTTTTTAATTTTTGAGTTTTTTTTAATAAATCTATATATATTATAATTATTTTAGGAAAAGATAATAATTTAAAAACAAAATACAATTTTCTCTCTAATGTTTCCTCCCATAACTTTTACATGTTAATATCTTTTATATACGAGATTTTTTAAGAAAAAAAATTACATCAAATTATCTTTCCAACGAGTACCATATTGCTATATAAAAAAACGGAGAAAAAAAACAACTATTTTTGTGGGGTTTTGTTTTCAAATATATTTTGTTCTACTAATAAATCACAAACGATAAACATAACTTCATAGGCAGAGATTCTTTTTTTTATTTGAATATGAGAACTTATGGTAGAAATTTGTTTTAAATAAATAATAATATTATTATTATTAATATTATTAATATTATTATTCATTAATCATGTATTGGCAAATCATTAATTATGTTGCCATATTAGATATTTTATTATGTTATCTATCTATAATAACTTATAATAAAAGAATTGAATATAGATGAGGTGGCATTCAATGGAGGCCTCAACCCTCATTTGAATGTGCCACATGGCACGTTGAGGGGATAGTTTTTTAATTTATTTTTTTATTTTGTTTTCATCAATTCTCCTAAACTTATCTAACCCTAATCTCTTTAAGAATTTAAAAACAAATTTAAATTTTTCTCTAATGTTTCCTCCCATCATTTTTAAACGTTAATACTTTTATATACGAGATTTTTTAAAGAAAAAAATTACACCAAATTAACGAGCGTTTTATTATCTTTCCAACGAGTACCATAGTGCTATATAAAAAACGGAGAAAAAAAAACGACTATTTTTTATGGGGTTTCGTTCATACAGGAAAAAAAACACAAAGTGTTCAGGTTATTCATTAATCATGTTTTTTCTTTTAAACTAGGTTCTTATATACAATGTTGAAATTTAGCCCAATCACCATGCTATAATTGGAATTTTACTCTTCTAAAGATGGATAGGTATACTTCATCAAGAGAAGTTAGGAGAAAGAATCGTGCAACCCTGCAACACATGGTGTCACCTTATAGCAAGGTTATTTTTTTATTTATTTAATTATAAGAGTAATAATTATTAATATTAGTATTAGTATTCCAAAGCCATTTTAATGACATGGCACTCAAATAGACATTCTCCTCCTTGAGTGTGCCATGTGTCATCCCATGTGGCATTGAGATATTTTAGGAAAAAAATAATTTAAAAACAAAATTAGATTTTTCTCTCTTATGTTTCCTCCCATAATTTTTAAACGTTAATATCTTTTATATACGAGATTTTTTAAAGAAAAAAATTACACCAAATTAACGAGCGTTCTATTATCTTTCCAACGAGTACCATAGTGCTATATAAAAAACGGAGAAAAAAAAACGACTATTTTTTGTTGGGTTTTGTTCAAACAGGAAAAAAACACAAAGTGTTCAGGTAAATCATTAATCATGTATAGGCAAGTCACTAATTATGTTCAAATCAGTACATATGAATTCTATTTTCAACATGCGTTAGCATTGGAGTTATATATTGTTTTAGGTTAGATATTAATATTAGAGTTATACATTGTTTAAGGTTAGGCGTTAACATTAGAGATATATTTTTAATTGTTTTAGGTTAGCTGCTACCCGAAGTTTTTATGCATGTAACTGTAAAGTGCATCATTCTATTTCATATGTAAAATTAATATGTCATATTAGATTTTTCAACCCCGGGACGTTCCCGGGGTATAATCTAGATATTTCAACCCCGGGACACTCCCGGGATAAAAGCTAGTATATAAATATATGTAAGGAAATTGTTTTTTTGTTAAGCTGCCATTACAGCGCGACAAGGTCACTTTCTTACACGTTTTTAGCGATAATTCGTCGGATGGGATTTTTTTTATCGAGAAAGATCTTATTAATACTGAATCAAGTTTAGGTTAATGTTGTCAAGTAAAATTTATTTGGGCTTGTTTTATCTAATATTGAAGAAAGTTTGTACTTGTTTTAACCTTAAAAAGTACTTCAAACTGCAAATCGGTAGATTAAGCAATTTTAAGTATAAGAATATTTTCACTTTTCACTCTAGTACGAAAATTTTAATATAATTTTCATCAAATAAAGTAAACAAATTTCCTCTATAATTATTTGCATGTATAAGTGTATGGGTACTTGGGTAGTGGGGGACTTTATGGGGCTACATAGGGCTTTATGGGATTAAAATATTAATAAAATGAAATGAAGGGCGCTATGGGGTTTTATGTAAAATATGTGTGTAGTGGCTGAGGCCGTGAGGGGCTCTATGGGGCTCCATGAGAATTAAAATATTATTATTTGATTGGGTGTAAAAGAAAGAGGTGTATAAATTGATTAAAAATAATATTATAAAATTGTTTTTTCTTTGATAACGCCTGTTATACACATGGAGCCCTTCCCCCATAACGACCCATAAAGCCCAAGGGGGCGGTGTAGAGGACGCTATGGGGCGCCATAAATCCCCAATATGCCCCCATGAAGCCCAATACACATGCCCTAACAATTTATAATCTTCTAAAAAGCAAAGGCTTTGTGCAATGTCCATATGTAAGTTGTGCTTTAAGGGTTACACATGCTTTTGTGTGTTGTGAGTTATGCTTTAAGAGTTGTATGTTTGGGATTGTTAGGCGACCGAAGAACACACACGCACACGAACACAAGGATATACGTGGTTCGGTCTAACTGACCTACGTCCACGGGGTAACTTGAGGCTGTTTATTATGAAGGGTGGTGCTACTGCACACCACACATATTACAAGTACAGAATGTTTTCGTATATAGAGACTGAATTTGGAACAAGTTGATCAAAAAAGACCAAGCCACTTGCTGGCTGCTTTTTTCCAGCTTGTTTAATATATATTTCATTTTTTCTCAAACTCTGTTAAAGTGAAGGGAGTGGGCAGGGTTTGGACATGGAAGCCCAACACCCAAGGAACACCACCCTCATGGTAGATGACTTTAGGTGTGGCCCCAATGGCGTGGGGTTTGAGGTGGAGTGAGGTAGAGGTCATTGATTAGTTGGTTATATAAAAAAAAGTTACCCTATTGGTTATTTTCAAACCTAAGGCCTTATGGTATACTTTAACTCTCTTTTAACTCTACATAGATTTCATATCACTCACTTTTCCTCATTTTACTCCATCTCACCTAAAGAAAATGGTTTTAATCCTATTAACTCTATTTAACAATAGTTTTTAATGGTTTTTAGTTTAAAAAAGGAAACAAAATTAATGAATTATCTTAAGATTTCATTAACATGTAACTTCTTTAACACCTCTTAACACAAGAAAGAAGTGGTTTACATTGTCGGTTAATATGTCATATCATCGTTAACACACTAAATGTTCTATGTCTCAAACTCAAGCTCCTACACTCTCCTACTTTTTGAAGCTTGAGTTGAGAAGCCCACTAATACTCGGTGTCAACTCATACTTCAACAAAAACCCCTCTACGTCTCATGGTCTTATGAATTACTTAGTTTATTGTTATCATTTTTTTTTGAACGGCAAATGTTACATTACACTAATAATTATAGTTACAGCACCCTGCCAAGGATTGAACCTTGAACCTCCCCTCTAAGAGGCAATGCCTCTATCAAATGGGCTAGCCCCACATTGACAATAAAATACTTTTAAAATAACAGAGGAACAGTAGTTCTAGGGGTAAATTTAATGGGGTACAGTAATTTCAATAAAATTAGCATTATACTTAACCTAATTTTTAAATATTTCGTGTGCTGTATATATTTTATATATTATTTGAAGACAGATGGTTTCAAGATAACTGATTTGACATATTTGGGGTGTAGTGGGTATAATGATGTGAAATTTTCGAGAGGGAAAATTATATGCTCTGCGTTTTAAACAAAAGCTATAGTATTAAGCCCACGCGTTGCGGGGATGTAAAACCATGCAAAGTAGCACTAATGTCATACCATCACCAGCGATCACTAACACCAAAAAGCTCATAAAAGTACAATAAATAAAAAAAAGGAAAATAACACCTATTGAAAAGAAGGCATAAAATCTTAGAACCACGCACGCTCGTTGCGACGTGTTAATGCCAAATGCGTAAAATTGATGAATTTTAATAACTATGGTTAAAGTGAAGTAACTAAGTCGGTCTAGGACCCACGCATTGCAACGAACTTGTTATAACTCGCAAAATTTAGAACGGAACTTAAAACGAAAAAATCGCGCAAGATGAAAATTATGTGGGACCAAAGTTGAAAGAAAAAAAGTGTTAGGGTTATATTGTAATAGATGAAAATCTTAGCGTTAAAAGTAAAAAAAATGAGAAGTTTTGGGTTAGAAGTGGAAAATCAAATTGTTAGTGTTAAATTGTAAAAGATGAAAATATTTGTGTTAAAGGTAAAAAAAGAAAAACATTTGGGCTAAAAGTGTAACATCAATTTTTTTTTGAAAAACCCCCTAAGCATAGGGTACAACCCCTCTAAGCACAAAAGTTTTGGTAATTAGAGTATTACCGAAACTGGAACTGGAATCGATTCCTTCAATACCAGGTCAAAGTAATTCCCGACCCTACCCGGAACCGGTTCGCATAGGGTACAACCCCTCTAAGCACAAAAGTTTTGGTAATTAGAGTATTACCGAAACTGGAATCGGTTCCTTTAATACCTGGTCAAAGTAATTCCCGACCCTACCTGGAACCGGTTCCATACCTGGAACCTGGTATTAGAAAAACCCGGTTTGTGCACCTCTAGTGGTAGGACCATGGGAGTATGTAGACCAATAAGAAACCACAATGAGTTGTTTTAAACTCCCAATGCATGGGAGTACAACCCCTCAATGCATAAAAGCTTTGCTAATTAGATGATTTTGAATGGAAAAATAGACGTAAAATCACTAAACCACATGCGCCTTACCGCGTGTTAACTCGCAAAATTTAAACCGAAGCGAAAAATATAAAAGATGAAAAGTATTAGGAATTAAAGTTGAAAGTGAAAAATATTTGGGGTTAAATTGTAAAATATACAAAACTTTGGGTTAAAACTATAAAAAATAAAGATAAAAAATAAAAGAGAATTATAAATTAGTGGGTATAACCCGCAAAGCTATAAATACAAACATCTTATGCACAAAACACCCCTAAAGCATAAGGTACAATCAAGCATTGCACATACTTTGGTTTTTAGTATTATATAAATTGTATCTGATTACATGTCATATATTATAAGATTGAAACTTGTCTAATAAATAATTTATTATATGAAACCCGGGAAAGCCCCATCCCTTGTGTTGTGTTATGGTGTGGTGATAAAGGTGTTAAAAATGAATGTAATAAAAATGGTGTAAAAAGATATGTAAATAATAAGGAGAAAAATTAGTCGTTAAAAAATATATGAAACCGGAAAATATAATAACATTTTGCAAATTAAAATTCAAAACTATACAAGAGGGAAATCAGGTTCACAGACGTGTGATTAACTCTGCATATAGTTAAAAGGTATTTAGGAATCATACCTTTTCTTTTACTGATTATTATTGTTAGATTGTGTTTATCAAATCATATCTATAATTATTATAACCGATTCGTTTAAGATATTTAGTGAATATGCCGAATTCCGTAGCAAACTCTAAAATTTAAATACACTCCATAAAATCATAATAATTTTATTGATTATATTATTGTTGTGTGTTACACTGATTGAAAGAAGAAAAATATCAACAAAAATAAACATGCATAAAATATCACAAAAGGTATAATATGAATATTAACAGATTATTCTTAGTGTAATATACAAACAACTGACTAATACCCATTACAACAACCCTAGGCGATGAAGGGTTCGATCCATCACAAGAAGGATCAATGGTATGATGTTCCAACTAGAAGATGAAGGGGCGACAGGAATCAAGATCAGCGTAACAAGGAGGTAATATCAAAATTCTTTGTCTCGAATATTCCACCCAAGGCCTCGTCAGAGGACTTGAAGTACATTTTCAGGGGTTATGCCGACTACGTCGGTTCGTATATAGCAAGAAAACTGGACATGTTAGGCAAGAAATTCGGTTTTATTTCTTTTCGAAATGTTCGACATGTAAAGAGATTGGAAGGGGAGATGTGTGATGTTTGGATGGGATCATACAAACTTTTTGTGGTTCTTGCTAGATTTGTGGATGGGGATAGGGTTGAGACTGGTGATAAGGGACATACGGAGGTACCGAAAGAAGGTGTTGTTCATGCAAACCCTCCTGTGGGAGAGCATGCAAACCCTAAAATGGATATTGGTGTTCAAGGTGGTGGAGGGGTCACAGGTAGGTCGTTTCATGACGTTACTATTAATAAATATTTGGGTAGACGTTGGATGTGATTAAGATTGATGATAACGTGGTGGCATTCCGGTCCTGGCATGAGATTGCATTGGTTGGGAGGGTTAAGAATTTTAAAACTCTGACAGGGCTTAATTCTTTGTTGATGAAAGTGAAGACTGGGGATTGTGTGATTAAATACTTGGGTGGTTTTAGCGTTCTTTTGGAATTTCGTGATGAGTTCGAGTGTGATCAGTTCCTGGGGAACAATGAGGCATGGGTTTTTTTGTTTGATTCTGTAGTTAAATGGGATGGAAATTGGGCGTCGGATGAGGGGATTGCGTGTCTTCAGATACATGGGGGTACCGTTGCAGTTGGCTTTGGATGAGGTTTTTGAGTTGGTTGGTAATAGATATGGAACCGTGATTCAATCGTCATGTGTTTCGGAAAGAGATGTGGATTTTTCTTCTTCATACGTGGGGGTTCTATGTAACAAGGATAGTAGGATTTCTCATAAATTGATTTGAGTTGGAAGGGTAGATCTTTTAGGGTCTGGGTGGATGAAGATGTTGGGGAGTGGGTTCCGGACTGTGTGGTGGATTTGGATGACTTGGAGCATATCGAAAGAGACAGTTTCAGTACACGGAATGCTTCTTCCGAACGTCAGGAGGAAGAGGAAGGGGTGGATTTGGAGATGGGTGAAATTGGAGGGGTGGATTTGGATGTTAATTCGAAAGTCAATAGGTTAGTAACAAAGGCTTAGTAAGTGTGAGGTGCCGGGGGATTTTGGACGTAGTCCACTGTCTAACATGGCAGGGATGCGATCCATGCAAGACCTTGAGCGAGGCACCAGCTAGAATACGCTGGGCTAGCAAAGAGGACAACAAACTGGAGCGTTTGGACGTAGTCCACTGTCTAACACGGCAGGGATGCGAACCATGCAAGACCTTGAGCGAGGCACCAGCTTATGCGTTGGGCTAGCAAAACGGGCAATATACGATACGAGTTATCCTGGGTTGATACAAAGATTGACTTGAACTTTAATCAAGGTTTAGTCATAAATAGATTCAGTTCGGAAATAAACTTGAACCTTAATCAAGGTTGAGTCATAAACAGATTTAGCTTGAAAACAGACTTGGACCTTAATCAAGGTTAAGTCATAATTAAATTCGGACTTTTATAGAAGGTTAAATTCGTAAAGAGGGACTTGAACCTTAATCAAGGGTTGAGTCATAATCACATTCGGGTAAGTCATGAATCTGGGATTAATGACCTAAAACAGCGGATTGGGGCCGTGATAGACCAATAAATCATTCAACCCTCGTGTAAACTGTGAAAAACATTGGATTGTATAATCGGTACAATCTAATAAAAATCGGGACAACAGGAGATTAGTCAATACTATTCGTTGCAAAGACTAAATTGACACCGTGTTTTATGAAAAGAAAACAGACCTCAATTTATATTGAGATCGGTAAATCAGAAAAATGACTTTTAGAAACTAAGCGTTCTAAATATATATAAACGATTTGAAATCTAAAACTCAAAAGTCTTTAAACGGGTCTGTTGGGGCAATGACCACCAGTCGAGTTAGCAAAACGGGAACTTGGGTAAACCAAATAAATGGCAATTTCTTAAAATAAGGATTAGCCAAAGAAAGGAAAATGTTAGTGTAAAGCAAGGTTTGTTTATAACATTATAGCAAACCAAGAAGAAACGAGGGTTGGATTCGGGGATGAATCCAAGAAGCTAGAAAACGGCTATGTTAAAAGCCGGGTTAGTCTTGGAAACCAAGACAAATTACTTGTTAGAAATAGACGCATAGACATGTATGCATATGCATGCTACAATCGAGTATTGCAGTAGATACCCGAAATAATAGGATGAATCAAGTCATATTATGAAAGCTAAGGCTTCCATATAATAAAAGTTAAAAGCCGAGTAAAGGGATACAAACAATAAGTATATAGTACTACTCGTTAGACTATAGAATGTCAAGGGATTGAGCGGTGCTCAAAATTGATTAGAGACACCAAGGTTCTTTGGTGTAACCAAAGCAACAACACAAGAGGGGTTTCGAGGACGAAACCTCTTTAAGGGGGGGTAGACTTGTAACACCCCAAAACCATTCGTTCGCCTAACTACGCCATTAGACGTGATTAGCAAAATATTAACACGAGACTTAGAGGATAAGAATATGGGTTATATTCTAATATGGAAATAACCTAGTTAATAATATTATGTTTATTAATGAATAAAAGGTGTTTGAAACTAGCTTATGAGTTACTTTTTTTATACGAAAATGACAGTGGGAAAACTTGAGGGACCATAGTTGCCAAAATGGTTAAAGTGGGTATTAATAATAATAATAAAACACACAAAAAACACACACATGAAGTGTGTGTGTCGTGTATAATGATCAGGAGATCATTTCTCCTTCCTTAACCAAACCCTAAACATCAACTCTTGCTCAAATCAAAGCTAAATCAAAGGGGAAATCGATGCTTGAGCAAGAAACGAGTCATCTAAGGCCTAATGAACATCAAGGTACCATTTTATTTGATGTAATTTGATGTTAATACCCGTTTTTGATTTGGTCAAAAACTAGGGTTTTGATAAAATGTAAAATTTATGGTTAAAAGAGGTTGCTCTAGTCTTGGGGAACCTCAAACATACCTAATTTAGTTACAAATCACACTTAATATGTGTATTTGGTTTTGATCATATGATTATGTTCATGTGTAGAATTTAGGGTTTAACCTCTAGGTTGAATCCACTCATATCTAGTAACCTTTAGTGACTCTTAGAAGTTGTTGCATGAGAAATTTAGGTAAAAAGGGCTTAAATAACATGTTATGATGTCAATTGGACAATCGGTTATGCTTTGGTTAAACTTAGAAAGTTGAAAACTAAGTATATTGGTGGATGCACACCAAATGTTTGATGAAATGCCTAGGTGAGTTAATCTCAACTTGACATGTAAGAAATGGCTATGGATTTAGTTAGTAATGATAATGAATACATGATGTTATGGATAGTGAACAAAATTCCATATTATGTATTCTAATAGACAAGTTTGACTCATCCCCAAGTTAGGTACAACAAAGAGGGAGCAAACGGGTCAAACGGATGCAAGGCGATTACTTATGGAAACAAGAACGGATGCGAGGTAAGTAATACTTACATTCACTAGACCACAAATATAACTTTTGCATTGATGTAATGATCTAAACCTTGATAAGGGATAAAGGTAGGACTCGAGGGGGTGAAACCTATTAAACGGACGGTTTATGCGAATCCATGTCAAAACGAGATTTATGGTAATAAACGAATCAAGAGTGTTGATCATAGGATGGAAATCATCAATTGGGTCAATAAATAAAGCTATGTGGTAAGTCTAAACTCAAGTTTTGATAATAAAATCACTTGAATAAGAAAGCTATGCAATTTGGGTAAATGGGTCAAGTGGGATTGCCACTTTCCCTAATTAAAAGTTGAAATGTCATAAGGTTATGAACCATGAGACTTAATGGGTCAAATGGTGATTTTCTCACCATTCGAACCCGACAATCAAAGTCAATAATCTAAGTCTTAAGAACCTTGGGGATAACGGGTTAATGGGAAATGCATCACAATTGAGTCTTGAGGGACTAGTGTGGTTAATCTAGAAAGGGTGCAGGAAAACACTTGGAAATTGGGCACATGATGCCCAAGTAAACAATGAGGGTGCAAGTATGGATCAACGCCACCCGGTAAGTGGTAGTTAGATAAACGCCTTCGGGCGAAGCAATAAGGGTACTAAAATTACCCACATGAAGTGTGGGTGCAAATCAAGTAAGTTATTTCCATAACTATGTCTAATGCGCGCTAATGCGCTTAAAATCTACTAAACAAGTGAAAATTGGGAAAGGATGAAAATCTAAGTCTGGAAGGACTTAGAGATTTTTAAACAAGTCAATGAGTCAAAAACATTGGAATTGGAACAAGAAGTTTCGCCACGAATGGCTAAATTGAAATATTTGACCATGAAGGGCATTTTGGGAATTTAAAAGATTTCTAAAGGTTGAATCTAAGAAACTAAATAATAATGAAACAAATCGGATAAATGCTTTTGTTTATTAAGTGTCTAATGACTTGACAACTTAATCGGTAGGCATTTGGTGTTGTCAAAAAGTGCCTTGTTTGATTCAAGGCCTTAACGGGTCGATATGGGTAAAAATCAACATAAACACTTAAAACCTTGAACGGGTCATAACATCATGAACCGGACTATAATTTCAGTCAAACAAAGGTTTATTTAGTCGGCAAGTCAATACCTAGGCTTCGGGAATCATCAAATGCGGTTGCGACATGATTCCCATGCTTAAAAATCACCAAACATCAGAAGTTGTGAGCGGCCGCTCACAGAGACCGCGCGGGCCGCTCACAGAGAACAGCATGACGGCACGATCTTTAAAATTGCATATAAAATCGTAGAAAAATCGTCGGATTTTGGGTTTTTAGCAGGGGTAAAAGCGATCTAAACAGCTGCTGCGCAAAAGTTGCAGCAGTTTGTTCTCCTGATAAAGGGCCGTTTGGCCTGGTTCGTTCCGTTTCAACGTGTAACGACTACCGTACTAGTTTAAATGTATCATTGACAACCCACTAACCATTCTTTGTGTAATGGTGCTAGGTAAACCAGTGAAGGAAGTCCCGGAGCAAGGATCAAGTCACGATAAGAGCGAACACACCCGATCACTTACCAAGCTTCCGCATTAGAATTCAAAGAACTCCCGGTTAAACCCAAAATCTTAGAGTATGTTTTAACTATTAAAATGTAAAAATTTGTGGGAATCAAATATGTATTTGACCTTAATAGTTTGAGTTTATAATAAATATCAAGTTTTAATCGGGAGTGGAAATTTCCGGGGTTAGGGCCTTACAGGCTTTTTGGGGGAGAGTAAATTTCCGGGTTGAGACTGTTGAAGCGTCTGGAAGATCGGGTTGTTTAGTATCTTTGTGGGATGCTTCTGTTTTTTCGGTTTTGGATGTCAAGAAGTCTAGAAATTGGCTTTTGGTGGTAGGTACAGTTAAAGGTAGCGGGGTTTTAACGTATATTCTTAATGTCTACGCTCCCCAAACTAGTGTTGGGAAGCGTTTAGTATGGGCTGAAATCAAAGGATTGGTCGGCACGGGTATGGGTATGTGGATAGTCGCAAGTGATTTTAATACAGAGAGGAGTGTAGATGATAGGTGGAATTTAAAGTTTAGTCAGTCGGCGGCTGATGAGTTTTATGAATTTTTGGAAGATCTGAACTTCCATGAATATACACTGAAAGGTAGGCGCTTCACCTTCATTTCGGGTAATAAGATGAGTCGCATAGATAGAGTGTTTGTTAACTGGAGTTTCATGATGGAGTGGCCTAACGCAGAATATAGAGCTCTTGGTAGAGATAAATCAGATCATAGTCCGTTGGTTTTGAAGGTAAATTCATTGAATTATGGGCCGAAGCCTTTCCGGTTCTTCAATTCTTGGTTGGACAGAATCGACTTTGATGGGGTTGTTCGTAAAGCCTTGGAGGAGGGAGTATTTATGGGGGCTTCGGATGTTCGGTTGATGAGTAAATTTAGAAGGTTAAGACATGTTATAGGGGAATGGAAGGTCACGACTTTTGAGAATGAGGTGGCAGAAAAAAAGGTTATTGAATCGGAGTTACAGCGGTTAGATGAGGTTTTAGAAGAAAGGGACCTTGATGAGACCGAGTTATGGGTGTTAGATGAGTCCAAGCGGCGGCTGCACGAGTTGGAATTATTTCATCTTTCAGATTTGCGCCAAAAGCCGAGGTCCAGATGGGCTTCAGAAGGAGACGATAATACGAGGTTTTTTCATGGTTTAATTAATAAAAGGCGATGTGCGAACTTTATTCCAGGTCTGATGATTGAGGGTGGATGGGAAACGAAACAAAGTTTGGTTAAGCGAGAGGTATTACGTTTTTTTCGAGACAAGTTTGTGGGAAGCAGTTGTTACGGTTTAAAAACTCTTCAGTAACAAGAGGCGGATGGTTTGATTGGGGAGTTCACGGCGAAAGAAATTAAAAAGGCGGTTTGGGATTGCGGGGATGATAAAGCGCCAGGGCCGGACTGGTTTAACTTTAAGTTTATAAAGAGGTTTTGGGATTGTTTTGAAGATGATTTTGTGGGTATTTGGAGTGATTTCTATCAAAAAGGATCATTCAGCCGGGGGGTTGGTTCGTCGTTTATAACTTTGATTCCTAAGAAAATCGAACCGGCAGAGTTGGGTGATTATAGACCGATAAACTTGATAGGGGTGATAACAAAGGTGGTTTCCAAAGTCTTGGCGAATAGATTAAAAGTTGTTATGTATAGTGTTATCTCAGAGACTCAGTCGGCGTTTTTGTCGGGGAAATATATCTTGGATGGTCCGCTCATTACTAATGAGGTTTATTCTTGGGCGCGGAAGATGGGGAAGGAAATTTTCTTGTTTAAGATTGACTTGAATAAGGCTATGATAATGTAAGTTGGGATTTCTTATTGTCGGTTCTAGAACAGATGGGGTTTCCTTAGAGATGGTGCGCTTGGATTAGCAGTTTATTGTCTGCTACGAGGTCTTCGATTCTAGTAAATGGGTCGCGACTTTTGAATTTTATTGTCAGAAGGATATTCGCCAAGGTGATCCAATATCGCCTTTTCTTTATATAATTCTGATGGAAGCGTTTGCTGGGATGGTTAAGAAAGCGTGTTTTATTGGATCCTTCGATGGTGTACGCTTGCCTAGAGAGGGCCCGGTTCTATCACATTTACTATACGCGGACGATGCCATGTTGATGGGGGATTGGTCGGAATTTAACTTTGATAATATGAGAAGAATCCTACATATTTCTCACTTGGTTTCAGGTTTGCAGATTAATATTCATAAGTCAATGCTATATGGTGTGGGTGTTAATAGCGAGGAGGTGAAAAAGAAAGCCGAGTTGTTGGGTTGCAAACCGGGGGAATTTCCGTTTCTATACTTGGGTATAAAAGTGGGGGCGAACATGAATAGGATTTCTAATTGGGACCTGGTGGTAGAGACAATGCGGAAGCGTTTACCGACATATTATTTTTCGCTCTTTAAAGCTCCTGTGAAGGTAATATATAAGTTGGAGCAGTTAATGCATAGATTTTTATGCGGCGGGTCAGACAAGGTTAAAAAAATTAAGCTGGGTGTCATGGCAGAAGGTAACGTGGAGTAAAGAAAACGGGGTTTTGGGGCTATCTAAACTGGATGTTAATAATAAAGCGCTTTTATTAAAATGGTTTTGGAGGTATCACACGGAATCAGAGGGCACTGTGGAGGCAAGTGGTTGATTCGGTGCATGGCAGTGATAGGAAATGGGGTCCCCTTCCGGTTAATAATTCGGTTTCGGGAGTTTGGAAGAATCTGGTGATGCTATGCAGCAGAATGAAGATTGACGGGGTGGGAGTTAATAATATGATAGGGGTAAAGTTGGTAATGTTGCAGATATCCGTTTTTGGATTGATCCATGGATTAACAGGGAAGCGTTTAAAGATCAATATTATAACCTGTTCGCTTTAGAGAATTTTAAATGTTGCAAGGTGGGAGAGAGATTGGTTCAGAATGGAGATAGGAGGACGTTGATATGGAATTGGAAAAGACCTCCTGCCACTGTTGCTGATATTGCAGCCAGAAACGAGTTAGAAACAGATTTGCTGCAGTGTGTATTATCAACGGGTCGAGACAGCTGGGTTTGGAATGACTACAAGTGTAGTGTTTTCTCTGTTGCAGGTGCTAAAACATGGCTGCAGGGATCGGACAGTAATGCGGATAGTAGTGCTTTCAAGTTGAGTAAGTGGATTCCGAGTAAAGTGAATATATTCATGTGGAGAGCATGTTTAAATCGGTTTCCAACAAAGGCAACGTTAAGGGCTAGAAACGTGCAGATCCCAGGTTCGTTATGTTCGTTATGTGGGGATAGTGATGAAACGACGAACCATATTCTTACTGGATGCGTCTTCGTGGCTGGAGTATGGGCTGCTGTCTCTGCTTGGTGTAGGGTGCTTAATTTTTTTGCCTTCTCGACAATGGACCTTGTTTCTGCACAGGTTCAACAACATTGCCCGGTTAATAAGAAGATTATTGTTCAAGGTATTATTTTTATTGCTGCGTGGAGAGTGTGGAAGGCGCAGAATGAGAAGACGTTTTCGAACAAGGCTCCTAAAGTGGCGGATATTATCTCAAACATAAAGGCGTTGGGCTTTTTATGGTTTAAGAATAGGGCGAAATGGGGTTCGGCGGATTGGGATAAATGGTGTAAATTTGACATTATGTAATTTGTATGGTGGTTTTTCGGGCTAGTATTCCGTCTTGGAATTCTATCTCCTTTTTGGTGTTGAATGAAAGTCGAATTTAAAAAAAAAAAGAGATTATTCTTAGATAGTATTGTATTCGGAAACTATATTGTCATTATCATATATATCCCTTCCCTTATGTTAGGGATATCATGTATATATATTGAACCTAAATCAATGAAAGGGATCAACTCGAAAATCAATTCTTTCAAGGTATCAGAGTTTATACGTGGTTGAGAGTCTAAATTTTTCTATGTTTAAGATTGCATATGTATGTGATTTTGATTTCGAATACACTACTTTGATTTGGGCAGACAAAACAAGGAGAAATGGAGAAATGGATAGAAGGCCGTAGCCTACCGGCCCTAAGGGTGTAGACGACGGCCAAACAGGCTCGTAGATCACCTGTCAGTAGCATGATGCTATGTCAATTGTCCTTAGCCGTCGCCTACGGAGTTCAGGACCGTAGGCGACGGCCCCTGCTAAATGTTTAGCTTACTTTGGTTTTAATTGCAATTCTTATAGGCTTTAATGGAGTTTTGAGCATTGACTCGAAAAAAGGACCAACATAACCTTGATTTTAAGACTATTATCATCACCTTTTCATCATTTTACCACGTTCAATCCAATCCATATCACACCCAATCATCAAGATCATCCATAATCACCATCATCATCATCATCAATCCCCATTCTAGAACATCAGTGACCATTCCTTCAACCATTCCATCCATATTCCAAACTTTAACAATCATGAGAGGCTAATTCTTTGGATTCACCCCAATGTAAAACTTGTAAGATTTTCAGGGTTCTTGAACATTTGGGTATTTTTTATCTTTGTAATCGCATTTGAAGTATTTGAACAATCATATTATTGCTTTAATCTTGTTTTGAATTCATAGTTGCTAATCTTGTATATTTTGGCAAACACATTTGTCTTCCATTTATTGGTTCAAATAATTTTACTGTCACACCCCGCCTAGGCGGGGAACACTGGATGTAACGTCAAAAGGTTTTAAAGCACAATGTTCGAGCAAACACGTAAAAACTACCATTGAAATTTGATACCCGAATGTTAAAGTTTTACATAACACGAAAATAAATTGTCTTAAATTTGGGTACCGTACCTATAAAAACACATATTAATGTTTGAATTGGAGAACAATCTTAATCATTTGGTTTTTGTTTTTGATTCCTATGAACAATTCCTTGAAGGTTATGATGATTCACCATACTATGCTAGGCTAAAACCTTTGGTATTCATTCTTGGTGAAGGTTTTTCTCAAACTCTTGTGTATGTTTCCTTGAATTTCTAGAATGATAATTTAGTATTCTTGCTTGATTATTATGATGTTTGAATAATTGTTTGTAGCGTGTTGATTAATTACCAATTTCTAGTCTCTAGCGTACGTTCTTGGTGTTGTTAACAATCGAGATATTACGGGAAGGATTTGGGTTGGTTATTGATTAATTGGTCATCGGGAAACAACCTCGCGTTAATATAATCCGAGTACTTTGTTCCCTTTTATCACAACAATTATTTTTACATGAGTTATGTCTATGTAACTCTTTCTAGTTGGAACTTTTACACAAGTGTTTAGAGAAACCGGATCCAGGAATGATCATTGCTTTGATAATTGTAAGAAACAAATCCATTTTTGATTAAGTAATTAGTTTACAAGTTAGTTTAAATCTAAAACAACCAACAACTCTTGATCTTTATTTTTATTTAGTAGATTAATTTTAGTTAATTCGCAAAATTGTTAGTTTACACACATTCCACAAACTCCCTGTGTTCGATACCTTCTTGCCACTATTCGCTAGTTGTAATTGGGAAATTTTACGTGTACCACGACAAGCACGTCAAATTTTGGCGCCGTTGCCGGGGAGTAGTGCGCAACGTGTGTTAAGTTAATAGTTTTGTTTGTTATTTTCGGGTTTACACTGGTTGTGTTTAGTGTGCAGGTACTTCAAGTGTATGCATACTAGAAGCTCTCACAAGTCATCACCGCTATTGTTTGATCCGGAGACTGAAAGAACTTTGAGGCGAAACCGAGTATTAGTTCGTGAAAACAGAATTCTTGGTTCACCTACTTCACCCATTACACCTAGAAACATCATGCAAGATTCTCAAATCCCACCAACAACGGGTCAACCGACCCCATCATTCATGCCAACTTCTACCCAACCTTTACCAAACACCACAATGCCTAACCTTTCCAACAATCCTACTACACCAACTCATACCACACTACCAAATTCCACACAAGTTGAACCCAATCTTACCTATAGTCCTGCTAGCACAATTCCACCATTTTCCCATTTTTTCCCAACTACGGGTCAATCATCTTCTACTTTCCCACAACACAAGGTTCAACCATTATCCATACCTCATCTACTTACCAACCACCAACCCAATCCGGTTTCCAATACTCATCGGTTCCAATTGGGCAAACTTTGGCACATCAAAGGGATAGGTATGATGACGTGTATGAAGAAGAATATAGTGGGTATAATGAAGAGGCTTACTTTTATGGAGGGGATGGAAATTATGTGGGAGTTCAAGTAGAAACGGGTCAAATGAGTGTACCATTGCAACAATTTAAAGACCCGGTTAGACTACCGGTTGGGGTGCAACATGTTAGACCTCAAGGGCCGCAATTTCAACGTTCTACACCACTTAATCAAATGCGCCCTCAAAACATGCAAGGTCAAGCTCAAAGGCCAATTCAACAACCCATGCATCAATACCCATATCAAAAACAATTTGCACCACAAGGGCACCACAAGCGCAAATGGGTCAACCAAGAGCGCCATTGGGAGCACCTAGAAGACTTCACCATGATGTTGTACGGGGAATTGAAGCACATTTTCGGCCTATCATCACCAACAATCCATCACCAATAGTGATTCCTCAAAATGCAAATGGAAGAACTTTTGAGGTTAGAACAATCGCTCTCCAAAGTTTACCAAAATTTAAGGGGCTAGCAACGGAAGAGCCTTATTTTCATTTGGAGACTTATGATTCTATTTGCAACACTATTGGAGGACAAGGTTTTTCTGCAGATGATGTCAAGTTGGTTCTGTTCCAATTTTCATTGGAAGACAAGGCAAAGAGATGGTTTCACACTTTACCATCCGCATCTATCTTTACATGGGCTGACATGCAACAAATATTCTTAGATGAATTTTATAGCTCTCAAAAGACTAATGATGCAAGGAGAGGGTTGAGAAGCTTTCAACAACAATCGGGAGAGATGTTTCATGAAGCGTTTGAGAGGTTCAATATGATGTTGAGAAATTGTCCTCACCATGGTATCCAACTGTGTGAATTATTGAATGCTTTTCATGAAGGGTTGAGTTCGAAGGATGCTCGTGATTTAATGTCGATCACAAATGGTACTTTTGGTACAAATTATGAGCAAGATGATTGGGCATTTTTAGAGCAAATGGCGGTGACTTCCAAAAGGAAGGCTCAATCATCAAGACGGGCGAGGCATGTGATTCAAAGACCTCAAGTGCATGGAGTGGAAACGGGTAATGTTCAAACCACAAATCAATTATACAATGTTTGTGGAAATTGTCAAGAAATAGGCCATGCGGCCGATGTTTGTGGTGTGGTAGTGAATGAGGGGCAAACGGAGGAGGTGAATGCTATTCAAGGGAGTGGTAGAAATTATGACATGAATTCCAATACTTACCACCCCGGGTTGCGAAACCATCCTAACTTTCGGTATGGAAATGCATCTAATCAAGCCAACCCGAATTTCCAAGAAGCTCAAGGTAATTATGCACCTCGCCAACAATACAATCAAAGAAATTATCGGGGTGGAAATAACAATGGGTATCTTGGGAAATTCCAACCGACGGGTCAAAGTGGTTAGGGGCAAGGGTCATCAAGTGGGAATGAAGTCATGGAGATGCTTAGAGCAATGCAACAAGACATGCAAAAGAGGAACCAACTTGATGAAGCCCGGATTCAAAAAGATGAGGTTCGTGACAAAAGCATTCAAGCACTAACAACTCAAATGGGTCAATTAGCAACCGATGTGGCGGAATTGAAGAAAAGCAAGGGTCAACTTCCTAGTGACACCAAGGTAAATCCGTCTCATGGCTCATCACGAGGTAACAATGTTAATGTTAATAATGTTAGTGTGCTGAGAAGTGGTAAAGAGTTTAAGGCTAATTTGTCACCGGGTTTTGTTGAGGGTGAGGTTGAGGATATTACGGGTCATGAAAGTGAAAATGATGAAGTTTTACCGGTTTTACAAAAAGAATTAAATGTTAAAAAACCGGAAGTGAGTGGGAGTGAGAAAAATGAAAATGAGCCGAATCAAGTTCCATTTCCATCAGCTTTACTTGACCCGGGTAAGAAAAATTTTATTGCATCAAGAGGTCCCCAAAAAGAAGAAATGTGGGACATGTTTAAACAAGTTAAAATAAATCTTCCTTTACTTGATGCAATAAAACAAGTACCCGCCTATGCTAAATTTTTGAAGGAATTATGTACACAAAAGAGGCAACAAAAGAAAAAAATGCCTAAGCAGGTAAATGTAACCGGGCAAGTGAGTGCAGTTTTGAATGGTGAGCTTCCACCCAAGCTTTAAGATCCGGGCACACCTTTAATTAATATTCAAGTTGGTAATTTTCAAATGGCAAAGGCATTGCTTGATCTTGGAGCCGAGGTGAGCATTTTACCGGGGGGTTTGTATGATCAATACGATTTTGGTCCATTGGCTAGGGTGGAGACAACGGTTGTTTTGGCCGATTTGTCTCATAAATTACCTCGGGGGATGGTTCAAAATGTGATTGTGAAAATTGATGAATTTTATTACCCGGTTGATTTTTTGGTATTGGACTACTCGTCTGCGGATTCAAAACAACAACAAAATGTTATCTTGGGTCGTCCATTTTTTAATACCGCGCATGCTGTGATTGATTGTAGGTTCGGTACCGTTGACATGACATTCGGAAACCGAAAAATGCGTTTAAATGTTTTTACTAACAATTCTAATGCTTTGGGTGTTTATGAGTGTTTCTTGGCAGATATAGTTGACGGATGCAATCCGCATGAGTATGAGGAGGATGGAGTGGCCTTGTGTGTTAGTAATTTTTCTGAACAGGTACATGCTTGTGCGTTAAGGATTGAAGAGGAACAACAAGATCTCATGGCAATGAAAGAGGGTCGACCACCATGGTCTCACCAATTTGATAGTTTACCGGTGGAAATCGATTCGGGTACCAAACCGTCACTTGAAGAAGCACCAAAGTTAGAGCTTAAAGAATTGCCGAGCCATTTGAAGTATGCTTTTCTAGGGGATGATGACACATTATCGGTCATTATTGCCTCTAATTTGGAGATGGCTCAAGAACAAGCTTTATTGGAAGTTTTGAGAGAAAACAAAGAAGCTATTGGGTGGACGATTGCCGACCTTAAAGGAATTAGTCCATCCATTGTTATGCATAAGATCATTACCACCGAGGATGCAAAGCCCACAAGATAAGCTCAAAGAAGGTTGAATCCGAACCTTAAGGAAGTGGTAAAGAAAGAGGTAATAAAGTGGTTGGATGCGGGAATTATTTATCCCATTTCGGATAGTGCTTGGGTAAGTCCTACTCAAGTGGTTCCTAAGAAGTCCGGTATTCAAGTAATTAAAGATGAAAGTGGTGAACAAATTGCTACCGACCCGTTACCGGGTGGCAGTTGTGCATTGATTACCGAAAATTGAATGCCGCCACTTCTAAGGACCATTTCCCACTTCCTTTCATTGACCAAATTATTCAAAAACTTCCGGGTCAAAAATATTATTGCTTTTTGGATGGGTATTCGGGGTATAACCAAATTGCCATACACCCGGATGACCAACACAAGACCACCTTCACTTATCCATATGGTACTTTTGCCTTTAGGCGGATGCCATTTGGATTGTGTAATGCGCCGGCAAATTTTCAACGATGTATGATGAGTATTTTCTCGGACATGGTTGGAGAGTCGTTGGAAGTGTTCATGGACGATTTCTCAATTTTTGGCACTAGTTTTGAATCTTGTCTCAATGAATTACAAAAAGTTTTAAAAATATGTGTTGAGAAAAATCTAGTGCTTAGTTGGGAGAAAAGCCATTTCATGGTGCAAGAGGGAATTGTGTTAGGCCATGTAATTTCTGAAAGGGGTATGGAGGTGGACAGGGAAAAAATTTGGGTCATATCATCATTGCCACCACCGAAGAATGTGAAAGGGGTAAGATTATTTTTGGGACATGCGGGTTTTTATAGGCGTTTTATTAAAGGTTTTAGTGTCATTACCAAACCTTTATGTAATTTGCTTTTGAAAGATTTTCCATTTGATTTTACTAATGAATGTTTGCAAGCGTTTAATGTTTTGAAGGAACACTTGGTCAAGGCTCCTATTTTGCAACCGCCGGATTGGTCAAAGCCATTTGAGATAATGTGTGATGCAAGCGACACTACAATTGGTGCTGTTTTGGGTCAACGAGTGGATAAGAAGCCGGTGGTGATTTATTACGCGAGCAAAACTTTGTCCGAAGCGCAACTGAATTACACCACAACCGAAAAAGAATTATTAGCGGTGGTGTATGCTTTGGACAAGTTTCGTTCGTATATTTGGGGGAGCAAAGTGGTGGTGTATTCGGACCATAGTGCGGTTTGATATTTGATGGAGAAGAACGATGCCAAACCACGCTTGATTAGGTGGGTCTTATTGTTGCAAGAGTTTGATTTGGAAATTCGGGACAAAAAGGGGAGTGAAAATGTAGTGGCGGATCACTTGTCTCGAATTCCGGTGGAAGGGAGTGATGATGCGAGTGAAATAAATGAAAGATTCCCAGATGAGCAACTTCTTGCCGTGTCTACTTATGGCGCACCGTGGTATGCTCATAATGTTAATTACTTAGCACGGGTATCATTCCGGATCGTTGGACCAAGAAAAGAAGACAACAATTTATGGTCCAAGTGAAGCAATACATATGGGATGAACCGGATCTTTTCAAGATTGGGCCCGATCAAGTTATTCGAAGATGTGTGCCCGAATCGGAAGTGAAAGACATCTTGACTCATGCTCATTCATCCGCATGTGGTGGGCATTTTAGTGGGCACAAAACTGGTTACCGGGTTCTTTCATGTGGGTTTTATTGGCCTACAATTTTTAAAGATGCTTGTGAGTTCGCCCGAAATTGTGTAAATTGCCAAAAGATGGGAAGCATATCCAAAAGAGATGAGATGCCAATGCAACCAATCTTGGTTGTGGAGATATTTGATGTTTGGGCATCGATTTTATGGGTCCGTTTCCTAATTCGAATGGGTTTTTTATACATTTTGGTGGCGGTGGATTATGTGTCGAAGTGGATTGAGGCTATTGCAACAAGGACAAATGACCACTCGGTTGTTTGTAAATTCGTACAATCCAACATCTTTGCCCGGTTTGGTATTCCTAGAGTGATGATAACTGATGGTGGGTCACATTTCAAGAATTTTAATTTTGGGAAGCTATTGAAGAGATATAGTGTGAATCACCGGATTGCCACACCATATCACCCGCAAACGAGTGGACAAGTTGAAGTGTCCAACCATCAAATCAAAGAAATTCTCATGAAGACGGTTCTAGTTGATAGGAAGGATTGGTCAAGTAAGTTAGATGATGCTTTGTGGGCATACCGTACGGCCTACAAAACTCCAATTGGCACAACACCTTATCGGATGGTGTATGGAAAGGGTTGTCACTTGCCAATGGAGTTAGCACATCGGGCTCATTGGGCAATCACCACGGTAAATGCGGATTATGATGAAGCGGGTAAGATGATAAAGTTGCAATTGAGTGAAATTGAGGAGATTAGAGATGAGGCATATGAATGTGCATCGGCGTATAAAGACAAGTTAAAGAAAGTACATGATGCAAAATTGAGAAAGGAAACCTTTGAAGTGGGTCAAAAGGTTTGGTTATACAATTCAAGATTGAAGATGTTCGCGGGCAAGCTTAAGAGCAAATGGATGGGTCCGTATGTCATTCGCCGGGTTGGAAGGTTTGGTGATGTAGATATTTTCGATGAACAAAATCAAAAGCAACAAACGGTGAATGGACATCGCTTAAAGCCATACTTGGATGGCAACGACATCAACACTTTGGAGGTTGATAAAGCGGGCTATATTTTACGCCCGGTAGAGGAAGTGCAACCATGAGAGGCCCAGGTTTGGTAGTGTACATAGTTAGCTTTTATTTTATTTTCTTTTGTTTGTGTTCGAAACCCGTGTTTGAAACAAGTGTGGGGACGTTCGGGTTACGAAATGGTTCTAGCATTGTGTTGAGGACAACACGGGGTCTTCGAGGGGGTAGGGTAATTTTCGTACTTTAAAATTACTAGTTTTTAATTAAAATTAAGGTTTTCTTTGTGCTTAAAAAAACGCCCAGTGGCCACCGTAAGGAACGGTCCTACCGTACCTTATGGTGGACCTAGGCAAAGAAACAAAGCTGACGGTGCCCAAGGACTGCCATACGGTGGTCAATTTTGTGCACACCTTCACCGTTCTTTATGGTCCCCACCGTATGGTACGGTGGGGTCTGGGAGCTGGACTGTCACGCGTTACGATAAAAAAAAAATTTTTTTGAGCTGCACGTGAATAAACAATAAAACCCTCAAACCTTTCTTCCACATAACTTCTTCTTCTTCTAAGAGTTCTTTCAAACACCCAAACCCTTTTCAATCTTCAAAGTCTCATAAATCCTTCAATCTTCCACCAAAATTAGTGATTTTTGGGTCTAACTTGGCTAAAATTTCACAAGGATTTCGATTTTAGGAAGAAAACTACAAGAAAAACACTCTTTTTGGCCGAAAATCCAAACCCTAGAATTCGCAATTTTGGGGCTTTTTCAAGTTTCTTTTTTCTTGTGTTGTATCATCTTCTAAACAAAGGTATGTGTTCTAATTTGTTGATTTTGATGCTACATTGTGAAAATAGAGGTTCTTGTTCTTACTTGATTCATACCCACTTGCTTGTTAGTTGATGTTAGTATGTATACATTGTTGTTTTGGTAATAATATGATAAGTAGACGAGATATTGAGTTGGAAATTGTGAACTTGTGGTAATGTTAAGTTTGTAGAGGCGTCATGCCCAATTTTGTCAAACCAAAGTTGAAGTTTTTTGTTCACAAACATCTACTACCATGATAACAAGCAAGTGTGGGGAGGTATTTATCATATAGGGCTGATTTGTTTTGTTTTTGTGTTTGTTTGTACATTGTGTAGGAATATGGCACGAACTGGTGAAGTAGCAGGATCAAGTTCATCCGCTGCAAAGGCTAGAGGGAAGCAACCCGCGCAACAATATAAACGAAGAAAGTATGTTGCACGCGATAACGAGTCCGATGAGGAAATGGAGCAAGCACCTGAGGCACCTAGGTTGGATCCGGCTGATAAGCCGGAATGGAAGACGGGTCCTCTGAATGAAAAACCAAGGGAATGGCAGCCGACCTTATTCCATGATCAAATCAAGGGGTTGTCAGATCGGGCTGGGCGTTCATTTATGAACGAGAGGTGCGTGAAAGAGACTTTGGACCGTTTGGGGTGTTTGATAGGTTCAAGGCTTTAGGATGGGAAGCGGTGCTTCATTGTTATGACCAGGAAGACAAATATTTGTTTTTGGATGAAATTGAAGAATGGATGGCGACACTGAGATGTCCTAGGTATGATTCTCCATCTAAGATGAAGTTAATTGGTGAAGTAAATGGGGTGGAAGTGGAAATGTCTTATGAGACATTGCGCCGATTGGCCAAATATGATAGTTTGCCAGCGAAAGAGTATAAAAATCCGAGCATTAATGATCTGATAATTAGTCCGGAAAACCATTGTTCAGAAGAATCTGAAGATCGAGCCGAACTCTTGTTGGCAATTATTATCGTGAATGTTTTACCGAGGCGGGCTGATAAAGAGCAAGCGCGGTTCCCAGAGATGCCTATCTTATACTCATTGATGCATGGGGGCCCGAAATTTTCCATTCGGTATTTGATTCTGAATCATGTATGGATGTGCAGAAATTCGGTGGATAGGTCGATTATCCATACTGTAGAATAATTACAGGTTTGTTGAAGCAGCAGGGGCAATAACTAAGGAAGATGTGGAAAGAAGAAGGAAGAAATTCAAGCCTATAGAGTTATCAAAGATGGGGACTGGTTGGGTTTATTCCGAGTCTGAGAGGTATCATAAGCTAAAAAGCGGGGGTCAAAGATGGAGAGTGCTAAAGAGGGATGCGAGGGCACTTTTGCCCGGAGAGGTAGATGAGGTTGAGAGTAGGGATGAAAAGCCACCGAGTGATGATGAGGACTATGAAGAGAATCCGACTGGGGGACACATGGATATAGGACAGGGGAGTTCTAGTGGGACACATGGTGGAGGTTTCTATGATTTTACTAAGAGGGCTTACGCTGATGGTTGGGCTTTTGGGGGGACGATGCAACAAGTAATCGAAAATCAGCGTCCCCCAGCTTCAGTGTTTGACACGTGGTCAGGGTCAGAGCGCACGTTATTTGATCATCAGACGATGATGAGTGCAAGCATGGAGAGAACGATGAAGCAGGGCTTTGATCGGCAGGAGACGTGGAATAGGGCACATGCCTATTCTCAACAGGTGGAGATAAATCATAGATATATTGATGATCAAAATAGGCGGATGAATGATGATTGGTATGCGGGGAGACCTGTAGTTGCAAATCCACAACCGGTGGATTACGGGTCTCTACCGCCTTATGATGGGAGCATATCATATCCGACCCCACCACTTCGTCACTCTCAGTGGGTCGACCCGCAACAACAACAACAAGCCTCGATCAAGGCGGAAGCGGTGGCGGAGCATTCGGTTTTGGCGAGTGGAATGACTTGTTCACCTCGGTGTTCGGGCCGCCTCAGCCTCGCTACTACTGACCAGGTCGTGCTCTTTTGTACATAGTTTTATGTTTTGTTTTTCTTTTCTTTATGTTTTTTGGATCGGGTGGTTGGGTGGTGTTATTGAATTGATGATGATTGATGATGATTGATTTGGGTTGTGATAGTAGGTGGTGTATTTTTTTAAAAAAAAATCTAAAAAAAAATATAAAATGAAAATACCAAAAAGAAAGTTGTGGTTTGAGTCATGAAGCATTGGTTTCATGTTTTGAAAGTGAAAGCGATCTTTTCCTTCCAAAACCATACATTGGGGACAATGTATCCCAAGTGTGGGGATGGGGGAAATTTTTGAGGTTTTAAAATTTTTTGTCATCAAGCGTAAACATTGTGAAAATTGGAACGCCTTGAATTAACCCCAATAGACACACCGGCAACCCTTAACACCCGTTTTTATTCTTGGTGAGAGTTGAAGCCACGCTTGTATATAAATAAGACCTTTCTTTGAGAGAGTGGCAATGGGTGGGGGTGCACTAGAACTTGTGCTTGAATGCAATTTGAGTCTTTAGTTGGACATGAGTGTGAAAAGGATAAGGGCATTAGGTAGCTTCGTCTAGTTGAGTGTGAGTGTGGGGTTTGGGGGGTGGACCTCATACAATACATATGAGCATGGTAGCGAGAGGGGCGGGGGTTTGGACATTTAGTTGCCCATTTTGTGCCTAAAAGCCTATCATTTGATAACCCTTAAACTAGCTTCCTAAATTATACCCAACTTGACCCGGTCTTTTGTGTTTTAGTTTATTTTTGTGTAAGTAGTGTTATGGGAGTGTTGTTTTTTTGATGTGTAGTTGTGTGCGTTTCGTATGTTTATGTAATTTGTTTGGTTCAAAGAAAAAGAAAAAGAAAAAGAAAACGAAAAAAAAAACGATGAGAAAAAGAAGCAATGAAAAAAAAGAGAGAAAAAAAGAAGAAAAGAAAAAAAAGAGAATGTTATGTTGTATATAGCGTTTTTAGTTCGTGTTTGTGTGTTTGTGTTCGTTGTGTAATAAAAGACCGGGTAAAGTTTGCGCTACTCATACATATCCCATTCCCTACCTTTACACTTAGCCAAGTTACAACCTTTAAAGTCCCTTTGATTTGCATTCATGTTTACATTCATAAGAGGAAGATTGATTTAGGTACAAGCCTATGGTTGTGCAACCACCCGTTTGCCTTTTGTGTGTCTAGCTCATCTATGCTAGAGCTTACTTGTAGCCGAGAGGAGAGACATTGTGAGGGGTGTGTTGATTTGGGTGTTGAGGATAGGTTATTACAAGGATTACATGTTGATGCTTGATTCCAAATTGATCGCTTGTGTGTGAAATTGATTTTTAGTGGATTGCTTGGGACAAGCAATGGTTAAGTGTGGGGATGTGACGGGTGGTTCAAGGAACAACCCTTTATATCATTAAAACGCCTATTTTATCCATATTTAATCATGTTATTGCTTGGAATTGGGTGACTACGAGTGCTTTGGTTGCAGGTGCATTAAGGAGCTAAAAATGAAGAAATACGGGCTTTGGAATGGATCGGGACAAGGAAGATTTGATCGAAGAAAAAATCAAGATTTGAAGGTCTCCACCGTACCTTACGGTAGCCACCGTAAGGTACGGTGGCTGCTGTGCAACAATTATCTGCCGTATGGCACTCTCCTTGGGTCGTCAGTTTTTTATCCCCACCGTACCTTACGGTGGCCACCGTAAGATACGGTGGCCCCTGCACCAAAACGTAACTTCCACTATTAATGACGGTTTTGATGGGTCTTTTCATATACTTTCACTTTGGGAACGTTTCTAGACATCATTGGGGCGATTTTGGCTGGTTTTTATCATTGGAGAACAATCTTAATCATTTGGTTTTTGTTTTTGATTCCTATGAACAATTCCTTGAAGGTTATGATGATTCACCATACTATGCTAGGCTAAAACCTTTGGAGATCATTCTTGGTGAAGGTTTTTCTCAAACTCTTGTGTATGTTTCCTTGAATTTCTAGAATGATAATTAGTATTCTTGCTTGATTATTATGATGTTTGAATAATTGTTTGTAGCGTGTTGATTAATTACCAATTTCTAGTCTCTAGCGTACGTTCTTGGTGTTGTTAACAATCGAGATATTACGGGAAGGATTTGGGTTGGTTATTGATTAATTGGTCATCGGGAAACAACCTCGCGTTAATATAATCCGAGTACTTTGTTCCCTTTTATCACAACAATTATTTTTACATGAGTTATGTCTATGTAACTCTTTCTAGTTGGAACTTTTACACAAGTGTTTAGAGAAACCGGATCCAGGAATGATCATTGCTTTGATAATTGTAAGAAACAAATCCATTTTTTATTAAGTAATTAGTTTACAAGTTAGTTTAAATCTAAAACAACCAACAACTCTTGATCTTTATTTTTATTTAGTAGATTAATTTTAGTTAATTCGCAAAATTGTTAGTTTACACACATTCCACAAACTCCCTGTGTTAGATACCTTCTTGCCACTATTCGCTAGTTGTAATTGGGAAATTTTACGTGTACCACGACAAGCACGTCAAATTTTGGCGCCGTTGCCGGGGAGTGTGACCAATGTAGGCAAAGTAAAGTTAGTGAAATTCGTGTGTGACCAATCAAAGCCTAGCTAAGATAATGATTATGTGCCAATATGAGCCCATAACCAAATCTCTGACATTTGTGCCTCGCACAATGTACAATAAAGACAATGTAAGAATCGTAGAAAACTAGCACTCTTTTGTATGTAACAGGTTAGCGCGACTATTGAGATCTCATAAATCTGTTTATGTTTTCCATAGCTAAATCCATAGCTAATGGTTACGATGAAACGTATGTACAAGGACTATTGAGATCTCATGAAACAATTGTCTCATGTTTCACATGGTAGTCATGATAGAATTCACTCCAAACAAAATGTAACTTGAATAGAGTAGCATGCTTTCCCCCAAAAAAATATGAAAACAGTAAAAAGGGGCCGTGAAACTCACTTTGTGTCCATGCGAGAATGCTAGCAAATGGTAAGCCCGATGAAAATTAGAACCTGACCTAATGTGCCCTAAAATTAAGGACAACTTAGGTCTTGTACTCGATCATTTATCATGAATGTTGTTCACGGATTTGTATGTCTTTGGAATACATGTTCTCATTTTCATGTAGTTGTATTATTGTCCAAATACGTGGGGATTATCGTGTTAAATCACTTGTCCTTCCAAAAATATATAGTTTTGCTTCTAACTTGCATACTTTGTATTTTCTTGTTAAATCTACCCTTTTTAGTTGTATCCAAAACCATTTTAGTTAGATATAGGCTTATACATGTCTTTTAGTGACATACATTACTATACATCACACATATTTTTTAGTCCATATGCTTCATGAACTTGTTTACACATGTTACCTCATAATAATGAACGTATGTGTGTTTTTATGTCAAAGGTTCCATTGTCATGTTTGTGTACAATGCTTACCAATACTCACATACATATGTGGGTATGTATATACATATATATGTTTGTACTTCAGTTTTCCTTCTATTTTACTTGTTAGATTGGTGAGGTTAAGTGTTTAATCTTTCAGGTGAACATCAAAGTTTATAAAAGATAAGATACTGACAAGTTTGGTTAGGGTTCATACCACTTGGATGGAAACCGAAAACGAGAGAGTATGGTGTGTTCTCGATGCTCGCCTCCAATCCATGACTTCCTAGCTCCTTGGATCTCCTTGGTTGATGCCTTGGTGTTGGTTTTTGGTTGTGAGAATGGAGGGGGTGGGGGTTTGTGTCGAGCCGAGAGCAAGAGGGAAGGGAGATGAGGAGAGTTTTGAGAGTTAGAAGGTTTTAGTTTGTAGGTGTTGTGCAAGACCAAGGGGGGATTCAGCCCCTTATATATTGTCGAGAGGGAAAGAGGGAGGTGGGAAGGGTTGGATCATTTTTGGATGGTCAAAACTCATAGCTTGTTGTAGTGAAAAGTGGATTGCCAAAATGGTGAAATCATTTGACTTTGGGAGAATGACTAAAGAGGCTTTACATGGGTAGGGGAGGGCTGAATTTTGAGGTTTGGGATTCACAAAATTTGGTAGTCAATGGTGCATGGAATGTAGGTTTAGATAAAGTGTTATCCATGTTTGTTTGTTTCATTGGTATATGTTTGAATATGTATGTATGTATGTATGTATGTATGTATGTATGTATGTATGTATGTATGTATGTATGTAGATTGATGGGGATCCTATTAACACACACATATACACGCATGTTTGTATGTGTGTTGTAAGATTACTCTCTTTTAAAAAAAAAAAACCTTATGTATACATATGCATTTTATAAGGGTTTGGATCCATTGAATGTTTTAATGCTTGGTGATCATATTAACACAAACACACCTCTGTACGCATGTGTGCATGTGTTGCGTAGGAGTATTATATTTGTTTTGCTTAACGGTAATGTACTTGGCCTAAGTTTTTATCCATGATAATTCTCTATGCAATAATACGTTTGGTCTTTATAAATGTTTCGTATTCATGTGAGAATATATAGTCTTTCACTTGGATATTTTCACGTGTAGACTTGTTTCGTTTGATGTATTAATTCAACGTTTATCGCTCTCTGTTAAGTGTGTCATTAGCTTGGATGTTCACTGCCAATGTTCGAGTTAATCGGGTATTGCATGCATAAATGGACGTTATTGTAAAATGTAATCGAATTCCTTGAAATAGGTTAGGCTTTGCTAGACTCAGGATGACATAGTTAATAAAATAATGTCTAATGCATGAATAAAAATGGAATATGTTTATGTGTGTGTATGGATCTTGACCTGGGAAATTAACGGGTGTCACATTTACTATTAGGCATTTTGCTATAATTTATAGTGATTTACAGACCTCTCTAGTTTTGCACACTAGGGTTTCACTGATATTATGTCTTATTTCTTGACGATTACACAAGATTTATGTGGGCATGCCCATTTAGCAATAAATCACATGTTTTCACCCGCTTTAATCAAATTTTCGATTTTGTAACATAATTTCAACGTGGATAATGGGAAAGAATTTGCAAACTCCTTGTTTCATCAATTTTGCACTCAAAATGGCATGCACTTTCGTTTCTCCTGCCCACATACCTCTTCTCAAAACACTAAAGCGATGCATAAAATCAAAACCATTAGCAATACCAGCTTCACACTTTTTGCCCAATCCTCTATACCCAACACCTGCCACCATGCCCTCAAAGTTGCCACATACCCACTAAACATCTTACATAACATACTACATCATTACGAAACACTCACCCAAGACTTTACCATTGTGCCCCCACATATTAGCACCTTAGAGTTTTTGGCAACTTATGTTACCCACTCATTCCTCACCCTTCCTTCACAAACTTGAATACCATTCCATTCAATGTGTCTTTCTCAGCTATCCACTGAACCATCGGGGAAACAAATGCCTTGATATTGCAACCAACAAGATAGTAATCAATTGACACATCATATTCAATGAATCGGTTTTCCAGTAACCCCAACCAACACCTTCCTATTTTGACTTTCTCACCGAAATCAAATCCTCTTTTCTGGCCTCATATCCAATCTCCTTCCACTCCAGCACCTCCTAACACCGCTACCCCTACCAACTCACCCTACATCATCAAAGCCCCACCCAACCTATTGTCAAAAACCGACAAGCGGCCCAGACCCAACCCGCGGTAATACCCAAAGCCAAAACTCAATCCACTATCCAATCCCAAACACAACTGGTTTCCACCACCCCTCAAACCTCACTACAAAACCCAACTACTCCTACTACTCCCCATAATTCAGCCATCCTTTCATACCAATGTTCCTTAAGATCTACCTCCACCCACCAACCGTACCATGTGTACCCATGCTATGGATGACATCATTAAACTAAACAATTATTCAATCTCCATTCCTCCTCATTTGTCCACTACAACAGAATATGCATATCACTCGTAGCATGTGGCTTTTTCGCCACAAATTCATGTTATGGTGGTACTTTGGGAGAGATATAAAGCACACATCAGCAAATTGGGGTAGACTGTGGTGAAACCTTCAGTCTGGTCGTTAAACCGATAACCATACACAATGTTCTTTCACTTGCCTTGTCACAATCCTGACCCATTCATCAGTTGGACGTCACAAATGCATTTTTACATGGTAATTTGAATGAAACAGTGTATATGTATCAACATATGGGGTTTTATCATCATCAATTTCCTGATCACGTGTGCAAACTTAAAAAAGTCCCTATATAGATTAGCGTGGTATCAACGATTCACAAATTTGTCACAACCATTGGTTTTGTACAAATTCGTTGTGAGAACTCTTTTTCATATACCATCCTGGGCAACACATAGCTTACTTGCTCTTCTACATGGTCGACATTATCCTTACTACCTCCATGAATGCTTTACGACTTCACCACTTGTCTAGTCTCACAATTGAATTTGCAATGAAGGATCTTAACCCCCTGAGCTATTTTCTAGGTATCTCGGTTTACGTATGGCGAACTCTATGTTTCTATCACAACAAGTGCATGCAACAGATATTAGAGAGTGCACTGTATACATACATGCAAACATGTGTCCACCCTGGTAGATTCTAACCCGAAACATAGTGCCACTTTCAGACTAGTTTATGTGGATCCTACTCTGTATCGCATATGCACTCACCTTCACTAGACCAGATATATGTTATGCGGTCCAACAGGTTTGCATTCATATGCACTCACCTCGCATTGATCACTAGAATGCTTTAAAGTGGATCATTCGGTATTTACAAGGCAATACGGTTTATTGTTTCGTCTCTGATTACACCTAAATGCTTACACAAACACGAAATGGGCCGTTTGCTCTGACACACAGAGACCCACATCTAGCTATTGCTTCTAGTTGGGTCTCAATCTCTTATCATGGTCATCGACACGCTAACTACCATAAAAAATGGAAGATATTAAAAAGAATAACATAAATGACACCAAATAAACTTGTTTTATGTAGTGCACGTTGTGCTCTTATGTAAGGCGTATCATGAAAAGTGATGTTTGTTTTTTATATATCTTGGTGAAGGCGTATAATGAGGAAACTGTAGGAATAGTATTAGACCTAGTAATTTTAACCTATCTAGTTGAGTTTGGGTTATTTTGGGTTTAAAATTTGACCTTGTGGGTGGGAAATGGGTTTAGTATAATTTTCAAGGGGGTTAGGATGGGTAACTTTAATTGTAAGAAATAAATAAGTGGGTTAGGATGGGTATGTCAATGGGTCAGGATGAGTATTTTTAGATAACCATACAAATTTGAATTAAAACTCACCTAACACCAAAAGCGTTGATGCCTCATGGAAATAAAAATCATTAAAACAAAAAAAATTATATCTTTTACATTTGTTGATAACCCCGGTCAGTTCGAAACCGTTCGGGTCGTTAACGGACGACTAGGTCGAAACAACATGGGTCGTTAACGAAACCGATCTCATCGAAACGGTTCGAGTCGTTAGCGGGCTTGAATGAGTTGAAACGGTCTGGGTTGTTGACCGCCCGTTCGGGTCGAAATGGGTCTGGTCGTTGACGGGCCCGTTTGGGTCGAAACGGTTTGGGTCACTACGGGGGGGGGGGGGGGGCAGTTGAAACGGTTTGGGTCGTTTTCGGGCCCGGTCGGGTAAAAAACGGTCCGGGTCGCTATCGTGCCCGTCGGGTCGAAACGGTCCGGGTCACTACGGACGAGTCAGGTTGAAACGGTCTGGGTCATTACCGGGCTGAATCGGGTCAAAACGGTCCGGGTCGCTACCGGGCCCGGCTGGGTCGAAACACTCCGGGGTCGCTACGGGGCGAGTCAGGTTGAAATGGTTTGGGTCGTTACCGGGCACGGTCGGGTCGAAACGGTCCGGCTCACTACGGTATGAGTCACATTGAAACGACCTCGGTCGCTACCGGGCCTGGCTGAGTCGAAAAACAGTCCGGGTCGCTACGGGACGGGTCAGGTTGAAATGGTCCGGGTCGTTACCGGGCCCGGCTGGTTCGAAAGAGTCTGGGTCGCTACGGGATGAGTCAAGTTGAAATGGTTTGGGTCGTTACCGGGCCCGTCGGGTCGAAACGCTCCAGGTCGCTACCGGGCCAGGTCGGGTCGAAACGGTCCGGGTCACTACGGTACGAGTCAGGTTGAAACAGTCTGGGTCGCTACCAGGCCCGGCTGGGTCGAAACAGTCCGGGTCGTTACGGGACGGGTCATGATGAAATGGCCTGGGTTGTTACCGGGCCCGGTCGGGTCAAAACGGTCCGGGTCGCTAGCGGGCCGGCTTGTTCGAAACAGTCCGGGTCGCTACGGGATGGGTCAGGTTGAAATGGTCTGGGTCGTTACCGGGCCCGGTCGGGTCGAAACAGTCCGGGTCGCTATCGGGCTCGGCCGGTTCAAAATGTCCCGGGGTCGCTAACGGGCCCGGTCGGGTCGAAACAGTCCGGGTCGCTATCGGGCTCGGCCGTTCAAAATGTCCCGGGTCGCTAACGGGCCCGGTCGTTGACGAGTCCCGGTCGGGTCGAAACGGTCTGGATCGCTAACGGGCTCAGCCGAGTCGAAACAGTCCCGGTCACTAACGGGCCCGGCCGGGTCGAAACGGTCATGGTCGCTAACGGATCCGGTCAGGTCGAAACGGTTCGGGTCGCTAACGGGCCTGTTCTGATCGAAATATTCCGGGTCGTTACCGGCCTCGGTCTGGATTGATAACAGGTTAGTCAGGTCGAATTTTTTTTTTACTTTTTAATTTTTAATTTTTTATTGTTATTTTAATTTTTTTAAAAAAATTTAATCTATTTTAATGTGAACCTATACTAATCCAAACCATCCAGACCCAAACCCATCCTGACCCAACCATCCTAACCTATTTTTTTAGTCTACCCATCTTGACCCAAACCCATCATAACCTAAACCCATCCTGACCCAACAACCAACCCAACCCAACCTACCCATTTTGCCACCCCCTAGTATCAAATGGACTCTAATTGAACTTATTATAGCGGTGGTGAAACCGTTTTATCTAACTTTACGATATTAAATTATGATTTAACTTTTACACTTTAGTTTGTAGGATTTTAGAGTTTTTGCTAGATCGTTGTGTTTTTTTTGTTAGTGACTTTGTCTTTTTTCATCGTTATTATGTCTTTTAATTGGCAATTTCACATTTCTTATTTATTTTACTTTTGTAGGATGACTTATTTAGAGAACTAAAAGCTGATAATTATAGAGTTTGTTCTTAACCTATTTAGTTTTGAGGAAAATTCTATGCTTTTCTTTTTCTTGGAACACACATGGATTTCAACTCACAACTGGTACCACATGTATCATAGCTAAAGGACCCAGCTGATTATAATGTTTGATTTTGTGAATGTGAAGCTTTTACACCGTATTAATAGACAATCATAATCGTCTTTAAAAAATAATAATAATGAGTTGTGATGATTTTTTTATCATAAGTTCAGAAAACGTGATTCGAGATGAGACCAAAAAAGGCCTTAAAAATATATACCCGCGTGGCACCTGTATGATATAATACATTTGTTTGGATATTTTCTAGACTATTTTATTGTAACTGCTAAAAAGGATAGGCTAATAATGGGATATACTATCGTGAAAGTAGCAAAAAAGGGACTTGAGAGCATAGAGTTAAATTAACTTTTTTTCCTATTATAAACGACCAACATTAATTTATTATGCTAACAAAAAATATAAAGGGAAAATAACGAGAATATCTCTTTGACTATCTGAATTACGAGAATAGCTCCATTCCGTCTCTTTGGGCTTTGGGGAGATGGTTCCTGTTTCCCAACTCGTCTGAGGTGTCTCCGAGAACTTTTGGTTTCCAACCAATAAAAGAACAACACGTCTTCGGTAACATCTTTTCCAAGTTTTGAAACGTCTCCGGTGACATCTCAAAACTACGATTTTATTTTATGTTATAACTTTATTCGAATTTATATAAAATTTATTCCATACATGCCCTTATGCCACCAAAATTGTTCTCTTCGTTTTCTTCTCAAGGCCCTTCATCGTCTCTCAATTAAACGGTTTCTCAATTCAATGGCATTCACTACTATTGAATGTCATTCTCCTTCAATTGTCGTGTCCATTTGTTGTGCCTCCTCTTCTTAGACTCTTAACTAAGAGTATAATGTCCTTTGATCAAATTACGATTGTTCTTTTTCCCTAGACACTAATTTTTCATTCATGTCTTCTAATTTTCAGGGCATTTGAAGATGAATTTGTTACTCGATTGCTCCCATTCCTCTTTTATGTGCCTGCTTTCTCCATGAGACCTCATGTTTACTTAACAGGTAACCAAGTCTTTGTGATTTAATGTTAATGTAGGTTATAATATTTCTATCAGGTATTGATGTTTTACAGGGAACTATTTTAGTTGTGTCTATAGTTTTTTGTGCTTATTATTGTTTTTTTCCATGCTTCTACAACTTGTTGTGTCTACTATTTTTGTTCTTATTGTTGTATTTTGCTGTGCTTCTACAACATTTGCTTTTAGTTTGTTAATAGCAAAAAAAAATATGGATTTTTTTGTTCAATTTTAGGCTGGTTTAACTCACCAACAATTTTTTTTTTGTTACTTTAATGAGGAAATACAATAAATATGATAACAAAATTACTACAATTATAACATTAAACCATGTTTTATCATGTAGATACAAAGGTCTTTTGGGTAGCTTCTAAATTAGGTGGACATTTTCCTTTTAACTAAATTATGTAGGTTAAGGAAAGAACTTTTGCAATCTGAGGAGTTCTTTGGCTGTTTAAGGTTGTTGCTCCTTAAGGTAATATACTAATAAATAATTTAATATGACATTTTATTGCCATTCTCTTTTCTTTGCGGTTGAAATCTCATTTTTTAAGTTTCACTTTGGCATGATAAGCAGGTTTGAGAAATTTTAATATTTAATTTTTTTCGCTATTATAACTATTGATAACTCAATTTCATTTATCAAAACATGTCAAGTTACATCAAATAGAATGTAGACGGGCAAAAAGCTGCGCCGACACCCCTTTCTGAAATGCGAACCCTAATATACTAAATACAAACCCCTGCCCTTCTGAAGATGAACTATTGTTGTGGATAACCCGTTAGATCCTGAGCAAGAAACAATAGCTTCTGATGCTAGGGAGCAAAAGTATCAAAGGCCAAAGGGGACAAAGACATATTGGTTCTCTCTGCACAAGCTTTAGCGTGCTTATCCACTTTCTTAATTCCGCCTTTCTCGATGCTTGTCCAGCTATAAACTCGTTGTTAATATTTGATAAACTTCTATTGTTATAATTCTACAAGTTTTCCTAAAGTGATGTATCTGTAGCTAGACATGCCTTAATTAATGGGGTGCCATCTTTATCAATCACCTTAAACTGGTAATTTATGTTTTAATTTAGTTTATCGTTAGGTCTTATTTAAAACCCGCGGTAACGCACAGGTAAACCAATAGTAAAAATATAATAACGTAATTAAAGTAAAGGAGATTCAAACATGATTGTTTGTTAGCATATAAATGAGAGACAACTTTAGTTCGAGATATTAATGTCGCATCGAAGAAATTCACATGGAAAAATATTATTCGCAAAACAAACAAACAGACTTCCAACTCGGACATGAAGACGAAAAAAGGGGTATGTTTAGCAAGTAGCTTCTAAGAGCTTTTTATTAGCTTCAAGCTTTAAGCTTTTAAGAAAAAACTCATACTCAATAAAAAACATTGTTTGGTTGAATGAACTTAAAGTTTTTAGGTTAGGAGAAAAAACTCTATATTTAAAACGCTACTAGTACTTAACTTTTAGAAAAAACTCATTCTAGCTACAAGCTTTTAATGATTAAATGACACAAAGACTCATTCTATCATAAAAAAAGTAAAAAAAACATGAATACAAGCTTTTAATGAAGACAAAATTACAATTTTTGTCCTTTATAAAAGCCAAAACTATGGATTGAGTTTTTATAAACTTTTTAGTTTCAATCTTTGTCCTTTTATATGAAAAGTTGCCACGCCTTTTGTCCTTTTCACTAATTGGGTTAGAAAATCTCAGTTAAGTTAGGTCATGTGCAAGGTACATGAGGGCAAACTGGTCTTTTAACCTCTAAAGGGCAATTATTGTAATTTAATTATAGAAAAATATTTTTTTGTCTTTTTCTTTATACCACAAATCCCCCCCCCCCCCCTATATCTATCTATCTCTCTCTCTCTCTCTCCACTCATCCATCACCCACCAACTAAGCCACCACCACAGCACCACCCACCTCTAGCATCACCACTATCCTCTGCAACCACATAAACCGTTCACATATACGAAACACTCCTTCATCTTTAACCACCGTCTCAGCACCCGCCACCCCTACATCTCACTATTCACACAACCTCACACCACCACCATTGATTTGTCGCCCACCTTCGCCACTTCTGTTGCCCCATAACACAACCGACCGTCCTCTGTTGCACTTCCCTTACCACCATCCTCTGTCGTCACTAAACCCTAACCACCATCAATAAACCTCGACGACAACCACCTCTTTCACATCCATCATCCTCGAACCCTAACTACCTTTGTCGCTACTTCACATAGCCACCCCTTAATTTCACAATCACCGTACATCTCCTTATGTTAGTCATCACTTCATCGCCACAAACTTCAACCTGCAACACACACTTCTCTGCTACCAGTTCAACCCTCTACCACCTAATTCTGACCCTCCCCTTTTGCAAATCAGAGGATTTAGTGTTTTTTTGTGGTTGTTTTCAAAGAAGAGAAATACAATAGATAACGTCAATGGAATTAATTAAAATGTGGTGGCAGGATTTTGGTAGTGGTGGTTTTAAACAAGAACAAGAGAGAGAACGAGAGTAGATGAGAGGGAAAGTGTGTGTGTGTGAATATATATAATTATATATACATAAAGAAAAAGAATATGTTTATAAATAAATGATTTTTATATAACTAAATCACAAGAATTGTCTTTTGAGGTAAAATGACTAATTTACCCTCGCGTGCATTACATGGGGTAACTTAACTGGATTTATTAACGAAGTTAAGTGTAAAGGACAAAACGTGTGGCAACTTTTCATATAAAGGACAAAGACTGAAACTAAGTTTTAAAGTACCCAATATATTGTTTTGGCTTTTATAAAGGACAAAAATTATGATTTTGTCTTTAATTAATGTCTATTTTGGTCATTTTATTAAAAGCTTCAGCTACTCTGCCAAACATCAAAATATATCTAAAAAAATAAACATACCCAGATAAAGAGAATGTGATGAAGCTCAGACCTCTCAACTCTTTATAGCCCAGCCTAAACTTCCAATCTGCCCCCCTTTAGTTCCAGCAATACCAACATTCGTCCTTCAGCTCCAAATAGTTCGGTAACCCCAAAGCTCTATTCAAACAAACCTAATACATAATGTAAAAACAAAAGAGAGAATCGCATGGTTGGTCCATGTGGTTTCAAAATATTGCACTCTTGCTCCCAGTGGTTTACTAATTACACTGTTGGTGTATAGGTTTAACAAAAAGTGCACTCGCCTGATCCTTTTGACTAACGTCAGTTAAATTAGATGGTTAAGTCCCCCCACGTGATTCTCACGTGGGGGTATTATAGTCTTTTAAGTCTGATTTGATTGCAACTTTTGATATGCACAGTCTAGTCCCCCTATATGTCAGGTAATTTATAGCGCCAAATTTCCCCCCATTTTCACAAACCATCTGATAATCTCTCTCTCGTAATCTCTCTCTGATAATCACACACACAAAGCGTTCGAAGTTGATCGACATAATGGGTTGGAGTATACGACCTGATTATGAGCCTTTCGACCCCAATGTTGAATACGGTAAGCTATTTTAGGGTTTTTTTAGTTGATAAGTAATAAGTACTGATTATATTTTAGGGTTTTTTTAGTTGATAACTAATACGTTATGTTTTATTGTTTCAGCTGGAAAGGAGACTATGTTTACAGCCCAACTGCACTATGGTGGTATCTTTAAGAACTTGCCTCGAAGAAGGTATGTCCATGGTAAACATGTCTTTGTAGATGATCTAGACATAGATGAGTTTTCAGCCCATGAAGTTAATTGGATGATACGTGAGTTAAAGTGTTTTGAAGAAAAAGACAAGTTTTTTTATCATTTCCTAATACCTGGTAGAGATTTGGATACTGGTCTAGTAGCTTTAGGTTGTGATGCTGATGTTCGTAATTTGGCTCAATATGTGGGTGAGAATAAAGTTATTCACTTTTACATTGAACACAAGGAAACAAATGTGGATACCTATCTGAAATCCCCAGAGGCACCAAGGGTTGTTATTGAGGAAATAGAAGATGAAAATCAGAATGTTAATCAAATTGTTCCTAGGAATCCCAGGAGAAAGTTGTTACCTAGGAGAAGAAGATTATTGATTGAATATGGTGCTGAGGATTTAGGAGAAAGTTCTAAGAATGTAGGGGAGGGTGAGAAGGTTGTAGAGGGTCAGAATTTAGAGTGTTCTAAGAATGTAGAGGTTCAGAATGTAGAAGTTGACAATGTAGAGGTTCAGAATGTAGAAGTTGACAATGTAGAGGTTCAGAATGTAGAAGTTGACAATGTAGAGGTTGAACAGGGTCACAATGTAGAGGGTGTAGAGGGTGAGAATGTTAAGGAGGCCTCATTTATGGATGGTTTTGTTGTTGATGAATTCCATGTGGGTGATGTTAACATGGAAGACAATATGGGGGATGTGGGGGACAATGGTGATGATGTGGAGATGGGGGACAATGGGGAATGATCTTAACAGTGGGGATAACAATAAGGGTGGGTGTTTCAAAGAGTGTGAAGGTGTTGCATATAATGAACCATTACTGAATTCCATTCACATTCAACCAAATCAGCCTAACATTGACATTCATCCAAATTGACCCATTACTCAAATTGGTCTCAGAAAGTTTAAACATTCCATTACATTCAAATTGACCATAGTCATTACATTTGTTGAAATCATACTACCCTAATACCATTCATACATAACATAAGACCTACCATAATACCTACCATCATTCACTTCATACATACCATTCATACATACCATTCATACATACCATCCTACCTATCATCCTTAGTTAACCATGGACCTTAGTAACTGGAACCCTAATAATATGACAAGAAACACAATAACTCTATTCTTCCATTTGATTTTAGCTTCCAACTCTGCCATTCGTTCATCAGCCCTATTTCTTGCTCTGAGTAGTCCAAGGATAATGATAGTAGCACGTGGGCACATTGGAGGATCAACCCACCCTAGAAATCTTGGACATGTTACCTCCTGTCCAAAAACAGACCAAAATTAGGTTTTACCTATTGTAAAAAACAGAGCAAAAATTCGTTTAAACAAACTGACACTTACCGGATCAGGACAGCAGATGAAACGTCGACCAGGGTTATTATCAGTCCAGGATGTTCGAACCACTGCAATTTTTCCACATCTGCAAGCCATCTCCATAATCGTTCTTCGAGGATCGTTCTTGAGGAACAAGATGAAGCAGCTGTTATTTTTTTGAGGGAAACAACGATTTAGGGTTTTATATTGCTTTTATTTTGGCCTGACACTTAAAAAGACTATAATACCCCCACGTGAGAATCACGTGGGGGGACTTAACCATCTAATTTAACTGACGTTAGTCAAAAGGATCAGGCGAGTGCACTTTTGTTAAACCTAGACACCAACAGTGTAATTAGTAAACCACTGGGAGCAAGAGTGCAATATTTTGAAACCACAGGGACCAACCATACGATTCTCTCAAAACAAAACAAAATAACACTACCATCTTTGCTTTACGAATTGTTGATATACTTTTTAACAGCTTTAATTTCTTTTCTTGGTGAGTTTTAATCATTAATCACTAATTTATACAATTTGGTGATAATTATTTGCTATCAATAAAGGTCAGGAAAGTTGATATGGAAAAAAAGGTATGAGTTCACACATAATTTTAATACTAAAATAATGTCCTGATATATATTTATAACGCTAATTTAAAAATAATATACAGATTAGCATAAATGAATTACCTCACATCATGTGAGCATGATATTTCATCTACCACGTCTACTAGTAACGGAGCGTACGTGAACAAACATATAGGGGGCCTGAAAGTCATGGGACCCTTTAATTACGGGGCCGGATTTGATACGTATATGATTTTCGGATGAAACACGTGTAAATTTACATTGCTGAGCAAAAAAACAATGGGCCGAAGCATAGGATATGTATGAAGGTTAGAGTTTTGGGTGAAGCATAGGATATGTATGAAGGTTAGAGTTTTGGGTTGGTCTTTTTGGTGTTCAGTTGGCATTGGCTAAGCTGCTTGTTGTTCTCGGATCCTATGTTTTGACGCCCATATTTATGTGTTGTATTCTATGCTTTGACGTTTAAATTCTTGCTATCCACTCTCTATTAATAAAATTTTTTTGCCGTTCAATGGAAAAACAAAGATTATTCGTATCGCATTCAAATGAGTTTTCCTTGGACATATAACTATTTAACAAAATGAGGACGAGACGTTTCCTTTATACACTGGTTATGATCATAATTTTTGGGCCACATAATTAATTGTACTAAAGTTTGAAAGGTATAAAACAAATGCTATAAGTCAAGGATCTTAAATTTTGACTTCAATGACATACAAAAAGGTTCTCTCCCCCTTTCAGTTAAGTCCTTATCATTATAACACGATTACAACTTATTTACCATGACAAGCAGTGAGGGTTCACGTCTCATTTTAAGCTTTCGGAGTAGTTATAGTGTGCCGTCAAAGAAACACCAACAAGTTATTATGATACATTAGCATACGTCTATATTTAATTCATTCCTATGGGGCGTTCATTTTATAACAAAAAATACGTTAAGAATTGCGACAACCGCACAATACACTTGTACCATTTGCTATAATTGTGTTGCAAAAGGCGGTTACATTACCATCTTCCCCGACCCGCTATCTCATTAAATCACCAATACATTACGTACATGCTTTAGTGTTTTACATAACCTCTCTCCATAACGCCAAAAAACTTAAGAACTTTTAGAACTCCTAACAAATAATTATTGTATTTATAACACAAGAACCCCTCTATAATGTGTGCATACGCTACATTTCCTCATGTGTTATACAATACTTGAATAATAAATTACATTTTGTGGAACTGTGAGACAATGTCCATGACATCTATGTGTGTGGAAAAAATAAACAGTTGACTTGGTATGTAACATTTTACTTGATAAAAATCTAAGTTTCTTATTAAGAGTGATTTTACCGTTGATCTACAGTCTACACGATAGTACGATACTTTACATTTGTAATAATAGAGAAATAATCTATAGAATTAATTGTATCTAGTTTGATTAAAGAATAAAAATAAAGGAGATAAACGTCTTTTTTAATTTATACTGAAGATATAAATAATTTTTATAAGACATACATAATGGCACGAGTGTGCATTTTGAAGTTTGATAGTGTGTTTTTGGGTTCTCTAGTGTTGATGCGTGTTTGTCATAATGGCGTATGGACATTATCATGGTCATGTTGACCTCTTTAATCTTTGAAATCATGACAAAATATTGTCCCTATGTCATCAACTGATTTTATATTTATTTATTTATTTAGCATACCGTATTTCTTTTTCTTTAATAAAACGTTACATTTATATCTACAAAATATATCATTTGGTATAACTAAAAAAATGTTGAACCAGAATCAAGAGGGTGGAGCTTTAAGACATCGATGACAATCAAACCAAATGTTTCATTCTTGCTAACATTGGTGTTGGTAAACTGATGTGTTGCAAAACACATGTATTTGTCATTTATATTTGGTGTAGATTTTGTTTAGTTTAGAGTCGTTTTAATCTTTTTTAGCTTTTATTTATTATTTATTGTTTTGCAGGTATAAGTGTGCATAATGAGCTTAAACGGCCTTAATTGAGAAGAAATGAGCAAACGAGTGAAACTGGAGGAGAAATTAAAGAAAAATTATAAAAACTTGGTATATTGCTTCTTCGCGCCACACGAAGAAACTTTGAGGAGTGTTAGCAATGCGCGAGTAACTGATTTTAGGACGCGACTATTTTGCCACTTGTGTGACTCGAAAAACCTTTATTATCCATTTGTGACGCGCTAACAAGTTAAAATCGGCAATAGGTTAGGTTTAAAAAATATCATCTAGCCAACGCTAGCGTTCATAATTCGACTTCCATAGACAATTTTGAGAGCTTTAGAGTAGATATAAGGAGGATTAGCAGCAAGAGTTGAAGAATTGAGCTAGGATCAAGAGGATTGCACTTGTGAGTTGACTATTATCGAATTAGGTTAGAGATTCGTGAACTTTATGATTGATCAAAATATAAATGAAAAGTTACATAAGATATACATAAAATGAAATAACTCTATTGAATTTAATCAATACTTTAAAACATAGCCAAAGTAAAATATCACTTAATATATAACTTTTGTTTGTGCACAAAGTAAACAATAAGTAAAACACATAATATCTAACCTAGCCTTGCTGATAACAATGCCACCAAGTTCACACAATGTGGCGATCAGTTTCAAAATCAGTCAAATCCCTAAAATCAATGCTTCATAAGAGGCAATTAGGTAATTTAACTTTGAGTTGCAGATGGTGGTGGTGTTTTGTTGATCCCGATGATATTTGGCTGTTGGTGGTGGTGGTGATGGTGTCTGTTGGTGGTATTTTGTTGATCCCCCCCCCCCACTTAATTGTAAAAAACGGATGGGTTAATGAGTTGTATGGAAATAACAAGATTTGGAAACCTCGTTGACACAAATGCGGAAAAAAAAGACATTTGGAACGAAAATGACATTTTACTCTTTATTTTTTAGAATCTCGTTTTCCCATTTATATATATATATATATTTTTTATCTAAAGTGTCATACTTTTGATTTTAGTTCTTATATACATACTACAATATAATGGATCTTAGTTGGGCAAAATTGCAATTTCGTATTACATGCTAAAACAATTTAAAAAAAAGTCATTCATTCAAATGCGGAAATGACAAGATTTGAAAACCTCGTGGATCAAAATGTGGAAAAAACATTTAGGACAAAAATGACATTTTACTCTTTATTTTTTAGCATCTCGTTTTTCCCGTTTTTATATATTTTTTTATCTAAAGTGTCATACTTTTTTATTTTAGTTCTCATACACATACTACAATATAATGGATCTTAGTTGGGCAAATTTGCAATTTTATACTACATGCTAAAACAATTTTAAAAGAAGTCATTCATTCAATTAAACATTTATAGAAATTGATCTATGTCATATTTATGGTTGAAACATCAATCTAGATTTAACAATTTAGGTTGGAAAGATTGAATTGAGTACTCGTTGTATCTGTTGTTATCGGTTTATGGGGCGGTCTTCGATTTGAAGACTTGTTGTTGTTAATGAAGTTTAATGTTAAAAAAAAGATATATATCTAACTATACATGTAACAACCCGACCAGATGGGGGCTGGTCGGAATGACAGATTGGTAACAGACTTGCACAACGGAAGCAACGATAACTAATATTTATTGTTTTATACAACTTCTAATCCAAAAATAAAATATACAACTTAAATAAATAATCTAATAATTATGCAGGGACGAATCGCGGCAGTCGTCGAAGCAGTTGAGGAGTGTAATCCACTAGTCGTTCATGCTTCTACCAGCGCTTATCTCTAATGCTCTATTCCACAACTCTTATAGCCGAGTCTTCTATCAAATTCATCTAGCGATCTTCTCCTCTAATCCGTACCACATGAATATAAACCGTATGCTTCATAATTATCCAAATGCAGTACCTGAACACATGCTTAAAAAGAGACGGGTCAGCAAAATATGCCGGTGAGTCCGTGTAAGTAGTTTAGTAAATCCAAAACAGTTTATTAGTTCCAAAAACAAGTTTACACAGTTCTAAACATAGTGATGTACAAGTATCACACCTCAATCCTAACACGGAATCCATCTACTCCCATTATGGATTCCCCACGGCATAACATATGCCGCAACGGTCCGCAGACCTCAGTGGAGGGTTTTCCGGGCTTCCGGATCCACTGTGCGTGGGGGATTCCCCAAGTAGTACTACCCATATATTAAGTGGCCCAACCCCCTTGGGTTAATGAGTGTGAATCTGGTTTCGGGAGCACCTTGTCACATCATACAATTTACACACAAAACAGTTTACACACACAAGCATATGTTCACCCCAAAACAGTTAAAACAGAAAAAGGGGAGTGGTACACGGGACTCACCTTTGGTTTCATAATTATGGTATCCGATGCTTTGAGCCTGTCTATGCATTACATTCCATAACCTATTATGTTTACAAGTATTAGCGCGTGTATAAACGTGCTGTTATAGTACTCTAAGCGCGAAAAATTCTGGCCCCTAAGACCGGGTTGTTACATTCTCCCCCCGTTAATAGAATTCCGTCCCCGGAATTACTTTTAAGCTATCTATTGCACACATCCAGTATACTCCATACTCGGATTCAATGTTCGAGTCTACACACTCGTGTGTACTTGCTATATTCTCAAACTTATTCGTAATTTAAGCGGCTCCATGCTAAACTTCACGCTATGTTCAGGTTTTAAAACAAACGGTCCACGCTATTAATAAACTAATGTTGATTCTTGGTTTGATTTTTGGTTTCATTTTTGACGCATCATTGGTGTTTATATATAGGGTGTACCGCAGCTAACCCACCACACCAATGATACTTCGAAAATGCACTAAAAATCTTTCCTAAATCGTGATAGAAATACGTATTCGAAGATATATTTCATCGGTAATTTCTATGTGTTTACTGAGAGTTATTAATTCTTAAGGACTATGCTTATGGTAGGTTAAAAACCAAAGTGGAGATCTTATATAGCACTAAGTTCTTAGAGTTTTATATTATTCTCACTGTTTTCCATGCTTTAGACTGTGGTTAGTTCTATCTCTATCATTGCCCAAAATCATTGTATCCTTAAGTTTTCAAAATTTTCTAGGATACATAGTGTAGGGCATGGTGACTAATTGTCGAAAAATATGGGAAAAATAAACCTCCTAACATCCTATGTTATCTTATCCTTATCCGGGGGCACATAACCTTTCCCTTTGGTGTTCTAGAACTTGTCTGTTCGCAACGTCGGATTACTTATTTAAAAGATCTTACTACTAATTTTTGACTAGGTTTACTTATTTTTGTAATATACTGCTTATGACAACTATTACGAACGCATTCGCTCCCCCCGTTAGTGCCTATCTATATATTTCTAACAAGTTTCATACGAGTAAGTCATCACTATATTAAAAGATTATAGAACTTAATCCAAAGGTTTTGGTAATAATCTAAAGACAACATGGGGTATTAAAGCGACAAAACACCTATTAAACCTTATGAATTCCTCATGTCACGTTTCTTCTTAGTTATTTGGTCAGTATGAATTGGATATTCATGGTGACTTGTACATTTTTAAACATGGTTTTCTGACCTTCTGGTTGCTATTCTAGAGTTGACTTTAAAACTTGTCATGGGATCACGAATCCGATTCACTATATTTGACTTAAATCTACGAAAACCGATATAAACCAAGTCCAAATAAGGAAATCTAGTAGTCAATGGTTTGATTCTTAACTTTGGTTTACCTAGTAAGAACATACCAACGCGGTATTCAACGTACATAGACGCACAAATCATGTGATAGATTCTAACTACTTGGCTAGAAAGCAAAACTTACCGAATTTAAGAGCATTCATTCTCTAGTTTCACTTTGGTATCTCGGGCTGCTTCAAGTTGCAACTCAAAATTGGGGTACCTAGTTCTCACAGTTAGCTTACATCTTGGTTATGAAAAGTTAGTTACATTTAGTATTATCTGTTAGGAAGCATTATTCACATACATAGAACTAAGAAAATAATTACTATAGTAGTCATGAATGCATATATGTATACACGCATATATCAACCTACACCATATTTATCAAGTATATTAAATTCAAAAACCCTCACTATGGTCACTCAAGCACATCGCATACTCGTTTACGACTCCGACGTAGTCCATTTTCTTACATACATCTATGGCTATCATGTTTAACATTAAAAAATTTTGGCGACTCTTTGGATTTCTTAGAACTTTCGCGTGCCTGTAAATTCACGATTACGTGATATCAAGTGTAATCGTCAATTTACCTCACAAGATTGTCCTAATAATTTCCGTTGTAGTCCTCTTTCAAGTATCATTCAAAGTTCATATACTAGTCACACTGGTTCTAAGTCCCGGTAAGCATTCTAGTGTGTTCAAGTACTCGAGTCTCGACTTATTTCGTTCCTTATTTCCGACCAGTCTTATATAATTTCAAGGCATTTCCTAACTAGGTAATCTTAGAGCCTTAAATGCTAAGTTCTCTAAGTTGTACTGGTGTGGTATATGATATCTGGAGATATCCTATTTCGCCACATCCGTTGCTTCCGTTGTGCAAGTCTGTTACCAATCTGTCATTCCGACCAGCCCCCACCTGGTCGGGTTGTTACAATACATTTAATGAACTTTGGCTAATTAATTATGTGAGATCATAAAATTGTAGATATAAATTTAAAAAATTTGTATAAAAGTTAGTATTTATAAACATTATTTATTTAAATAATAATATAGCTAAATAAAATAAAAAGCAAAAAAAGTATCCTTATCCAAGTTAACTAAAATACTTGTAAATATTTATACAATCAACATGTATTTATTTGAGAATAAGATGTTAGAAAATTATCTAAACTAGTAGTGGAGGGCAAAATTACCATTTTGCCTATAGCACTATTCCACCGACCTTTAGTTAATAATATATATATACTAATAACACATGTCTAAAATTATAACTCCCTAAATATATTATGATCATAATTTATCGATATATGGCGTCAATATGTTGAAAACATCGTAGCAGAAACCTTATGATTCATCATTTACTATTCTGACAATAAGTGGGTCACGCTTTTTTAACAGATAGATACTTATGAATATTCTAGTTCTTCTTTTAATTCATTTGATTAGAAAATGGTGCTTTATAAATTTTTTAATTTTTAAAAATTAAGAGTATATCTTCTATATAAGGGCAAACAGTCAGAAGGCTTGGTCCTTTAAAAAATATTTTTCTCATAAAAAACAACCAAATATACTGTATAAAAACTAAGTTAAGAATATTTTATGTTTTATATTAAAGTTACAAATATTGTATATCCTAGCTAACTACGTATTAATTTCAAGTATTTTCTACTACATATAACATGTATAACAATCCATTCAACAGATAGTTTTGATGTTTTTTAATTAGTTCAACCCATGGAGTGATCAATTTTGTATTGCCTATTCCCTTTGGTAACCCTCTTTTACGAAAAAAATTAATATGAAGCTCTTTAAGTAGAAAAATATGTCTTTGTTTTTAACATATCATACCACAATTGACATAACAAACCCAAACATTCTACATAGGGTTACTATTGTTGTTTATTATAACTTGCTTGGCCAGTTTGGCCCATAAGTAAATTTTCAGTGGGTTTATATGAGTATAATTAAAAAGAATTAAATATCAGTAATTATGATGTTTTATGTATCTAGATATTACTCTTATGACACAAGTGTGTTGAAATTGGTTGTAATGAAATAGATTTATCAAGATTTGTTGCTCGAACGGGTTGAGTAATAGATCAAACTAGGTTCTGGCCAAAGTTTAGCATTTTACTAATGCTTCCAACAATTTTTAATGCATACTTGAGAATTGTGCCATTTGCATTGTAATATATGTCAAGTCGTTGAAAACCCCAACCGTACCTTACATGTACTACCGATGTGCGTGATTTGCAACCTTAATCCCATGTGAATTTTCAACTAAAACAACATATTACACTCGCTTCAAATGTAACAACACACTATTACAATCTTGTTCACACACCTTGATTACGTATAATGCCATCTTTTTTACAACTACACCTCAAGGATAAGAATGACTGGACATTCGACCATTAGTGATGACGAATTGAATAGACAAGATGACAACAACACGTCGGCAGAAACGTCCCACTTTGATCTTGACCTAAACATGCCCCCTCCAGAGCATGACGATGCGCCCGAACATTCGGAAGGTTCTTTTCGTTAGACCTACCCGCATGTTTTGTTATTTGTTTGCCTTTTTGTGTATGCACTAACCTCATATTATTACTAAGGTACTCCAATCAACCGACATAGATTGTCACTTCACTTTCCAAAATGCAACAGCTAAACAACGTGCACCCCTACCACAATGTATGCCTGTATGGGTTCCTGCTATTAACAATAACAGAAAGATAAAATTATGGAAGCCACTTTACAAAGAAAGTTGGATGGGCCACATTGGGTTAAAATAGGGCCTTACGTCTGAAATGGATAATTAAATTTAATCTACTTTCTTCACTCAATAAATACAACTGCATGGGCTTCTATATATTTTTTTTTGAACGGCCAACAAATTGGAATCACTCACGGAACACTGGAGTATCATCGTGTCACCAGTGTTGCCACGCGATCATATTCCACCACCAAGTCACCAATTCAGGAGGAAACTCATAATAATGAGAAAACCCCTTTGTGAGATTCGAACCCAGGACCTTATGACCCTTAAGTCTTATCTCACCACCAAGATACCACTAGGCTATAATGCCTTGAGTGCATAGGCTTCTATATTAAATGAAAGAAAAAATAAGGTGTGTAACGTCATATTCTTTTTATTTTGTTAGATAATTTTTCTTGGAAAAAGAAAGAATTTTAAATTATATAAGTTTTGAATATAAAGTTAACAACCTATACAAGGTAAATCAAGTGCAAAATTGTTTTGAAGTGAACTACATTCAGCTAGAGTAAAACTTGGTTTGACTACTCAAAATTAAACATTTAGCTTTAAGAATGTAATAATTTGAGCAAACACATCATTTTCTAAAGTTAGATTATAACACTAATAAAAACAAAAACTATTACTCAGTATACATATAGATTAATGTTACTCTTGTTGTAATTTAAAAACATCTTTCATTCCACAATAAAACCAAGTTACATCTGGATAATGGGTAATCCAGTAACAAGTTGCGCCGTTATCCTCTTTTTGAATCACAAAACCTATTCTACTAAATACAAACCCTTGATTTCTTAGGCTCTGTGAGTCACTGTGGACCACCTTCTGCGAATAACTTTTGTTAGTTTTCCTTATTTGCAATTGATTAAGTGGAGATTTCCAAGAAATTGGGGATCATGTTACCTTAATTAAGTAGTATTACATTTTAAGGTTGTTTTGAGAAAGAGTTAATAGCCAAAATCATCCCTGAGGTTTGGTCACTTTTGCCACTTCAGTTCAAAACCCAAACCTTTTACATCTGGGTCCTTAAGTTTTATTTTTCTTGCCAAATTCGTCCCTGACAACGTTTAAGTTGTGGACTAAATTGGCAAAAGTGACCAAACCTAAGGGGACGAATTTAGCAAAACCCAAACCTTTTTCAGAGACGAATTTGGCAAAAAAAAAAAAAAAAAAAAAAAACTGAGGACCCAGATGTAAAAGGTTTGAGTTTTGGACTGAAGTGGCAAGATGAATATCATACAGAGAAATGGCGAAAACATCTGATTGAAATTTCTTTCTTTAAGGTTTTCTATAGACGTAATACTTACTACATGTATAAAAGTGAGAAATTTAAATTATGTAGACTAAAAAGATCTTCGAAACATAATCTTAAATTCATATTTATTAATAACAGTATTATCCAAACAACAATAAGGAGTAATATGAGTTTCTTTATGAGGTATATATAAGAAATTTGAGGATAATCAACATGTTTTTGTTTCTTTGGCTTTCGACACGTTCAGCGAGTAGTGCATAGCAACTTTTCCACCCCTAAGGGCGGAGTTTTGTTTTTAGCAGGTTGGGTTTTTCTATTCAAAAAGGGGTGGCGGCGTAGCTTGTTGGCCGCCTACCTTTTTTTTTTTTGAACAAAAATTTTCATTAACACACGGGCAAATCCTCAAAACGAGGACCACCACAAAAACTTACAAACAATACAACGGGTAATTAACCCAATTATTCCAAACCACATCTTTGTACTTAGTTCGATGTTTAAAACAAAAGTAAGAGACTACTTTCACCATAGCCACCATGTCCACAATCCGAGGAGACGAACTTTCGAAAACTTTCTTATTACGCTCCTTCCAAATAACCCAACACGTCACCATTAAAATACCTCTCAACACCTTCCTCTTCCACTTGGTAGCACTCGACCCATAATCCATCTCCAGCAGGTCATTAACCGTAGCACACCTAGTAACTGGGAGTCTACACCACTTCCAAATACTGCACCACACACCGAAGGACATACCATATTCAACAAATAAATGCTTCACCGATTCCAAACCTGTGTCACATAACGGACAGAAACTGTGCAGAATATTAACATTCCTTTTTAACAGCGCCTCACGGGTCGGAAGGCGATCGAGCCCCATTTTCCATACGAAAACGTTCACTTTTATAGGCACCCAGCTTTCCCACCTCATCCCTGAACTGTTCTGCGTATTATCATCCGAACGAAGCCATTTTTTCACAGCAGCAACCGAACAATTCCCTTCTGCATCTGGAACCCAGATCCACGAGTCTTTACCCCCATGAAAAGTAACTTGAGGAATCAAAGAGCTCACATCTGGGCTTCAGAAATCGCTGCGACAGAATTAGTTTCCATAACCCATGAATCGGCAATCAGAACCATACTGCCATCCTTTTTAATCCGCTTACCAACAACCCCATTTTTTTCTTTATCCGCTCGATATAAAACAGGCCATCTATCCTTTAACGGAGTATTCCCAAGCCACAAATCCGTCCAGAACTTAATCGTCTCTCCATTCCCAAGCTTGGCCCTCAAACAAGATTTGAAACTAACCCCCTTAATGACCACTATGTCCAAGTGCCGAACTATATTTTTCCAGCAACCGGAAAGAGTGTTCTTTAAAGGAAGAAACGTCCAGCGATTTTTTACCACCATGAAGGCATTCTATGATCTTCCTCCACAATCCATCCATATCTGATTTAAATCTAAACGCCCATTTAGCTAATAACGCCGTGTTCACATCACTAAGTTTAGAAACACCCAGGCCTCCCTCCTTCTTTGGCTTCGTAACAACATCCCAAGCCACCCAATACATTCCTCTACCCTCCTTACAACCCATCCATAAGAATTTCCTCATCATTTTTTCAATGTCTTCAATGACGCCTACCGGAGCCTTATAAAGAGAAAAATAATACACCGGTAAACTCTCCAATACCGATTTTAAAGGGTAAGCCTCCCACCAATGGATAAAAGATTGGACTTCCACGAGCTTAATTTATTTCGAACTATATCCACCACCGGTTCCCAATTGGAAATCCGGTTCATATTCGCTCCCACCTTAATGCCTAAATACGTAAAAGGCAAATTCCCAACTTTGCATCCCAATAAATCCGCCATAAAAGTCACCTCCTCATCCGTAACACCCAACCCAAAAAGCACCGACTTATGAATGTTAATCTTCAATCCAGAGCAAAGGTAAAAAATCCTAAGTAACCGGTTTGTAACTGTCACATTATTTAAATTCCACTTACCCAAGATTAACGCGTCATCAGCATACAGCATATGAGAAACAACCGGACCACCATTGGGTAATCTCACCCCTTCCAAATCCCCAAATCTGTCGCTTTAGCCATCAAACAAGCTAAGGCCTCCATGTCTAAGCCCCTTTTGACATTGGAACTCAAATGTCGGGGACCTATTCACCAACACCGCCGACCGAGCCGATTTCATTATCCCTTTCACCCACATGCACCACCTAGACGGAAAACCCATCTGAGACAAGATAGATAAAAGGAAATCCCAACTTACATTATCGTACGCCTTCTCGAAGTCAATTTTAAACAGAAATGCTTGACTCTGATTCTTCTAAAGCCAACCAAGTTATTTTCTTTGATAAAGAACAAAACACATCTCAATGGGTACACATCGGAAGCCTATTCCGACGGAGGTTCAGGCAAGATTAACTATGTTTTTCGTCTCCAATCTTCCGGATCGTTGTAGCGGGGCGGATGTGGCAGCAGCGCTGAGAGGTCTTGGTACAATATTTGACATTTACATTGCACGAAAGAGAAGCAAAGAGGGGAAGAGGTTTGGTTTTGTTACTATGGTGGATGTTAAGAACAAGACAGACATGTTGAAGGATCTTTCGGAGGTAAGGTTGGGGGATTTCCGGTTGAAGTTTAACGTGGCCAGATTTGTGTTGGAGGAAGGTGAGATTAATCAACGTAAAAATCTGACAGAGGAGAAGAGTTTCAATTCCCATGCAAGACAGGAAGGTTGCGGTCAGAAAGAGGTTAGAAACGAAGCGTTTGTGAACGGCATGTCTTTCAAAGATGCTTTTGCGGGTACTGCAAAGGGTAAGACGGTAGTGGTTGATGATAAAACGGAAGCCCTAACTGATCTGGTTGGAAAGGCAGTAGTGGTGCGGTTGAAGACTCTTTATGATCTTCAAAATATTCGCATTATTTTGAAAGACATGAAGCTACAGGATGAGAGGATTCAGTGTCTAGGGGGCTTGGTGGTATTGATAGAGTTCAAATCTAAGGAACAAGCGATTATGGCTCGAGAGGAGGAATTCAAGACGCCGGAGAATGTGGCAGCCGGTGGTCGGACGGAGGTCAATATTCCGACTGCTGATATTAATGTTCATGCGGATGATAAGGAAAACGGTGATGTGAATTTTAATGCAGATACTGTTTCCAAAGTAGATTTGGAGTTGCCTTTTTTAAATAAGGAAAGTGGGGTCAACGATATTTTATTAGAGGATTGTCAGGGGAATTTGGTTAATGATATTGGGAATGGGCTTAAAAGGAAAAAAGGTAGAATTAATGTTGAAGTGGGCCTTTCTAGTTCGGGGGGCTACCCTAGTAGCAATGATCGGCCCAACAAGGAGCCCAAGAGGGGAGGTGTTTCTGAACCCAATCTGATGGAAGATGATCCTTTTAACTTAGAACCGGTTATCCTGGGCCTTGATACTAACGTGGTCAAGACTAGAGGAGAGGCTCCCTTGGATACCTGTAATTCGTTCGCTGCTTTAATGGAAGGAACTATTGATCTGGAACAACAAGAGGAGGCCGAATCAGTGGAAAAAACTAAGGAGGATGAGTTGTTACCAAGGATAGAGCCGGAGACGGTTCCTGATTCGGAGATAGTTAAAGAAGTGGCAGGTACAAAAGACCTTGGTGCAAAGCTGGGGGTGCAATTAGATGGTTTTGACGATATGGTAAAGGAATCAATTCAAGGTGTGAAATGAATTGTCTTTCCATAAATATTAGAAGTTTTGGGATAGGGGGTAAGGTAAAGGGGGTGAGAGAGATGGTTGGGAAATATGGGATTGATTTTTTGACAGTGCAAGAATCGCTTATTACGGGTGATAAACCTTTCGATTTTGATAAACTTTGGTGTTCTGGGGATTTCGGTCTGGACTTTGTTTATGCTAATGGCAGGTCGGGTGGATTGGTAAATATGTGGAATGTTAGAAAGTTCAAAGAGGTTAGTTCCATAGAGGATAGAAATTTTCTGGTCACTTCTGGGAATTTAATCGATGATGGGTCGTTAATTAATGTGGTTCATATTTATGCTCCTCAAAAGGCTAGAGAAAAAAGACACTTGTGGGAACGGCTGAATAGTTTAGTTCGTGGTGGAGAGGGGATGTGGGTTCTTATCGGTGATTTCAATTCTGTTAGATGGAAGGAGGAGAGAAAAAATTCTAAGTTTAATAAAGGTATGGTTGATGATTTCAATTGGTTCATTGAGGAGACTAATTTGCAGGAGTATACTGTGCGTGGGAACAGGTTTACATGCTTGTCAGGTACAGGAATGATTCCAAGATGAGCAAGATTGATCGGGTGTTGGTATGTCAAGGGTTTTTTAGTAGATGGTCTGGGGCTGTTTTAAGGGCTCTCCCTCGGGAATTATCGGATCATTGTCCGTTGCTTCTTACTGTTCATGACTCTAACTATGGGGCAAAAACCTTTCAAATGGTTTAACTCATGGTTAGATAGGGATGGGTGTGAGAAGGTGGTTATTGGGGCGCTTCAAAGGCACGTTAGTAATGGGCCGGCGGATGTGGTTTTACATAAGAAGCTGGCTACTGTTAGATGTGGGGTGAGAAAATGGTGGAAGGAGATCTCTAAAAAAGAAGAGGAGGATGTGGAGATGATAAAAAATGATATTAAAGAGTTAGAATTAATTATGGAGGAACGTGATTTACATGAGAAGGAAGTTTGGGTTTGGGAGGAAAGTAAAAAGGAGGTAGAAAAATTGATGTATCTGAAAAATCGTGATTTGTTTCAAAAGTCGAGAGTTAAATGGGCGGCGCTTGGGGATGAGAATTCGGGTTTTTTCCATCGATGTATCAAAGGTAGGAAGGCGGCTAATGCTATCCCTGGCCTTGTGGTGGATAGGTCTTGGGTGTCTAAACCGGCATTGGTTAAAAGGGAGGTCTTGAGGTTCTTCAGAAACCATTTTAAAGAGTCATGCGCTCATAGACCTGTTTTTTGTTGTGATTATTTGAAACAGGTGCCAGGAGATAAAGTCAGCGAGTTGGTAGCGTCGTTTTCTAAGGAAGAAGTTAAGTCAGCTGCGTTTGATTGTGGTGCGGATAAAGCGCCGGGCCCTTACGGGTTTAATTTCAGATTTATTATGCATTTTTGGCCCCAGCTGGAGGAAGATTTTATGAAAGTGTTTGAAGAATTCTATCATTCTGGTTCGATTAGCAAGGAGTGTAGTTCGTCATTTATTACACTTATTGCTAAGACGAAAACGCCAGTGAGCTTAAAGGATTACAGGCCGATCAATTTAATTGGTGTTATCAGCAAGATTATCTCTAAAGTGGTGGCAGCCAGGTTGAAGAAAGTGATTGGCGAGGTGATATCTAATTCTCAATCGGCTTTTCTGTTGGCCGCGTAACTAACATCCTTACGTAATTTACTATATTAAAATATAATAAATTTAAAATGAAAGAAAAAGTGAAATAAGTAAGTTTTGTGGTCAATGCCTCTGCAAACGTAAGAAGACCATAAGGAATAAACAAAAGGAAATTGAAAAATTGAAACCCATTGACTATTTCTTTTGATTGGTGGACTATTTAAAAGGAAATTCCATGAATGATCATCAATTCAAACAACAACACACAACACAAATCTAAGGAAGATTATCATCATCAAGATAAAGCAAAGCAATGAGGGGGGAGACGTTGACGCTTGTGCTGGTAAACCTGGCCGGAATAATGGAAAGGGCCGACGAGTCCTTGTTACCCGGAGTTTACAAAGAAGTGGGAGAACAACTCCACGCTGACCCGACCCGGTTGGGTTCTCTGACCCTTTTCCGATCCATAGTGCAGGCCTCCTGCTTCCCTCTCGCCGCCTATCTGTCAGCCCGTCACAACCGGGCCCACATCATAGCCTACGGTGCTTTCCTCTGGTCTGCTGCCACTTTCCTCGTTGCCTTCTCTTCTTCCTTCCTTCAGGTCTATTCTTATTCTTATTCTTTTACCAATTTCTTATATTTTACTCTTAAATCCTCCTCCTTATACATACATACATACATAATTTCCTTTTATTATTGGATTTGCTTAGTTATACTACAAATGACAAACCATACCTTACCAGGTTTTAAAGTCAAAAGTCTTAACTGGGGGCTGAAATTAATCAATTATGGATCAAGGTCTTGTTTGTGTTTCTCAAATTTGAGATCATTTATCTTTTTAATATCAAATTTATGCGATTACAAACACCACTAAGATGTGCAGATGCTGCTTAAGTTTTTCATTTTGACCCGCTATCCAACCTGCCTGCCTGCCTCACTCTTTTAAGTTTTTCAGGTTGCAATATCTAGAGGTTTAAATGGCATTGGCCTTGCAATTGTGGGACCAGCCATCCAATCTTTAGTAGCCGATTCAACCAGTGACGAAAACCGCGGTATGGCTTTTGGCTGGCTGCAATTAACTAGTAACCTTGGCTCTATCATTGGTGGTCTTCTTTCATTACTAATAGCTTCCACCACCTTTATGGGCATTCCCGGGTGGCGGCTCGCCTTCCATCTTGTTGGAATCATTAGTGTAATTGTCGGCATCTTGGTTCGCCTTTTTGCCAATGACCCACAACGTTTAGAACCTGAAAACGTCAAAAATGGTCAAACTTTATGGTCAAAGGTTAAAGATTTAATGCAGGAAGCGAAATCAGTTGTAAAGATTCAGTCTTTCCAAATTATCGTTGCTCAGGGTGTGATGGGCTCGTTCCCATGGTCCGCGTTGTCATTTGCACCAATGTGGTTGGAACTCACAGGCTTCTCTCATAAGAATACTGCTTTCTTGATTTTTTTATTTGTGGTTGGGAATTCGCTTGGGGGGTTGTTTGGTGGGCGGGCCGGCGATGTGTTGTCAAAACGGTTTCCAAGTTCCGGGCGGATTGTTTTGGCCCAAATCAGCTCGGGATCGGCTATTCCTTTAGGGTTTTTGCTGTTGTTGGTTCTAAAAGATGATCCCTCCACTTTGGTTTCCCATGCTATTGTGTTGTTTATTATGGGCTTCTTCATTTCATGGAACGCTCCGGCTACAAACAAGTAAGTAAGATTCTCTTGTTGTTGTGTTTTCTTATAGGTGGCAAGCCGGATTTTGATCTCTAATCGGCTAACGAATTTGTGCCAAATGGGTTGAACGGCCGAACTTTGCCTAAATGTGTTCGAATACTTGCAACCTCTTAAATCACTTTATAGAAAAACCTCCTATTTCATGTCAACCCAACCCAACCTGAACTTGTTTTATGCGCCATGAAACCAATCTACATTGGCTCCTTTGTAAAGATTTTCTAACTTAATGTCTACTCAGTCCTATTTTTGCAGAAATCGTTCCGGAGAAATCACGAACAAGTATATACGCTTTAGATCGATCATTCGAGTCAATATTATCATCATTTGCTCCTCCTGTAGTTGGGATATTAGCACAACACGTTTACGGTTACATACCCATTGAAAAAGGTTCTGAAAGTATTGCCACAAACCGAGAGAATGCCATATCATTGGCTAAAGCACTCTATGTTTCAATAGGGTTTCCAATGGCATTATGTTGTTTCATTTACTCATTTCTGTATCGAACCTACCCGAGAGATAGGGAACGGGCCCGGATGGAAGCTCTTATCGAAGCCGAGATGGAAACCATGCCCGCATATGGAAAACCAAGGTTCGGGTTTAATGATGATATTTATGAGGATGATAGAACGAGTATGGAGATGGAGTATGAAGGTGGAGATGATTTAGATGAAAGTGACGAGAAGATGTTGCTTTACAGACAGCTGACATTTGCAAATATGGTGGTCTAATCGTCGAAGACAATGGTTCATATGGTTTCGGGTTCCAGATGTTTGTTTGTTTATGTGGATCGAACCCGTGATATATATGGCGCTCACATTTTAGTCCTCCGGATACAGAAAATGAACAGTTGTATATAAAAGAGAACTTTTTGTATTTCATCTCATCAACAGTTTATTCGAGTTATGTTTTATTTATGGGCCAAATAAACAAACAAAAAATAGCTGAACAGGGTGAATGTACAATGACGTTGGATCCACCGAATAACATGATGGACTCCGTCCAACATACAAACTGCTTTAACTATACACAAATGAGTTTTCTTGCAATTTACAACATGATATACATTTTTTTTATCAAGATTCAATCGGGCATGTTCAGTTGGGCTTTCGGGCAGAGATCATAACAAATCGTCTGTTTCTAACACACGTGTAATCCACCAGTCCACAAGTTGAGCACAGGTCTTTTAATTCACGGTCAGATAGGTAAATATGGCTCCCCGATATCTGCCCGATATTCTAAAATCACAAAATTAAAAAGCCTACAATTAATAACTCAAGTCCATTAAAAAACTTGTTGGTTCTGCAAAGCAGAGTTGACAAGATAGGCGGGTCGGGTAATTGATCAAAACATAATCCTTTGGTGTGTTTTGAAACAGGTGAATAAATATTGGCAAGCGTCGAAGAAACACAATAGAGTTTTGGCGTAAAGGTGATAACAAAGGGGATAAATGAATGCCTACCTGGCGTAAAGGCGATAAAAAGGGGATAAATGAATAAGGGCCATCTACTACGTACGTGGTGGCAACAAAAACTCCTCCAGGTCGAAGGATTCGACTTATTTCAGCTACCTGTCAAAGACCGGATCAATAATAATGTGAAAAGGAATATATGAAGATTCCCTGAGCCAAATATAATAAAGCTAAAGAAATAAAGATAGCATATCTGCATAAATCTGTTGAGTAAAATGTTGAAAACTAATCTATGCGGCTGAAAAACTATATGTGTATCACATATGGCAATTTCGATCCATTTATTTATTGGGTTATGTTTTATCACTAATGGACCAAAGAAAACTAGCTTAAAACAATTCAGGTAATGGCTGACTGATCGAAGTTTTGCCCAAAGTGTACTCTAAATGCATAGAACCTTCTAAGTCACAAAAATATTTGATTAAATTATTTATATACTAAAAATTGTGTAATCATAACTGATTCATTAATCATTCAGAAAAAAAAAAATGGACAAAACCTAACCACAGTTGACATGTTTTAACTCTTTCCCTGTCTCACCTAACCCACTCAGTTTTACCACCTCTAGTTCTTAAGGTCCAAATCAGAAAGAAACCAAGAAATGCACTCACTATCCAAAAAATGTAACATTTGCCTCAACAACATATCATTATTTGACAGTTTATTGACTTTCAAAAATACCCTTCCATATAAAGATGAAGAGAATCTAGTGGGCGCACATCTATATCATCGATCTCTCTTAACAATTTCAACAGGCATATATATTAGACAAGCTATGTATAATTATCCACTCTTCTAACTGTTTTAGTACCGTATCTCCTGACTATTTGGAGAAGTGATTTTCTATCTTATAAAGAAAAGGGCTAATAGCATATAAATATTAATCAATTTGGTCCAACTTCACCATTGAAATTTTTTTTGGCCAGATTATATTTAGGTAAACAACTTTTTTAGGTGAACAAAACCCTCACAGTTTGATTTACAGCAACCAATTTTCAAAAATTTTGATTCCAAGTGTCGGTACCGTGTTGACTTATTATTTAAGTGGTGCTGATATGGCAAGAACATGTAATCGTATGTAATTACCTTAGATCTGATTGTTTTACGATTGGATGGCTCTTATGCCTAAAATAAACTCATTATCATTATCCAGTGAGAACCCTGGCTGAGTCGGCTCGATAGTAGTTTTGCATCAAGCCTTGGACATAAGGCACATAACACTCAGCAATCGAGACAAGCCCGATTAGTGCATGCACCCCCTTGTCTTTTGGCTATCAATGCCCCCACATGATGCATGATTAATTGTCCGTCGTTTTTAATGTTACTTTCACGAAGTTAGTAAAATAACGTTAAAATTAGTGCAATTTTACTTTTGCCCCCCGATGCCCCACACATATATACATTATATGTGCACACCGCAAGCTGGGCTTTATGACTAACATAAATTGTTTAACCAAAATAGATGTAAGACAAAAGTTGGTTAATTTTTTTATGAAATTAGTCCTAAAGGAAACTAAGGAGTAAGACAGTGGTGAAGTGAAAATAAGCACCATATAAAGTTATTAAAGTCAACAAACAAAAATCACAAGAACATGGCATCCATGGAAGGCATCTCGAGTCATACAATAAAGGAAAATAAAAATCCAGGCACATTTAGATTTAGAATACTTACCCCAGCTGTTGGTGAGGGCCAACAATGAAGAGCCGCACCAGCATGCACAGCATCAATAGAACTCGAAGCAAATGGAAGTCGCGCAATATCAGCTCTAACCAAGACTAGGTTCCTAAGAATTCATGTTTCCATCAAACATTGATCTCACTTTATGAAAATGCACTGGCAATATAAACCTGCATTGTAAGGTTTGAAGCAACGTACTCTTGAGAAATGTTTTCGTCCTGCTTGATGTAGTCATAGCACTGCTTTAACATAGCCTCTGAAAAATCAAGTGCGACAACAAGAGAAAATAGACCACTTTTAGCGAAAAGCCTGGAAAACAGCCCAGTAGCACAACTAGCATCAATAATGCTTCCTCCAATGGCTGGTTTAAGATAATCTTTCATCATTTCAAACTGTAAAAAAATAATAGCAAAATTTAGATCATAAACACTTTTAGTCTAAATATTAACTCTTCAGAAAATGATTAGCATGACAAAAATTATTACAAAATTATAGTATTTCAACAATAACATCACTTGTAAATAAAATAAAAAATAAAAAATAGGAGGTGTTATGCATTAGAAAGACACTTCACCCTGCTCGGCCCGTTTGGTTGAGCTTATTGACAGGTTTCAACTTTAAGCTAATTTGATATGTTACCGCTTGACACGTTATAAGTAAAACATAACCCGAATGGATCCATTTATAAATGATATGTAAATGTAGTTTATTATGTTAGTTACCTCTTTCTCAGGGCCTGGGAAACCTCCCCATATTGAAAAAGCCTGTCGCCAGCCTCTCTCATAGAGGAAGGATACTAATGGTAGCCTGTATCATACAGGAAAATGCATGATGATTGTCATACATCATAGACAATAATAATTGGAGAAATGAAATGAAATGAAGTATTAGCTAGGTATGTAGAAAGAAAGAAGAAACCTGAAAAGCTCAGAAGAAGGCGGGTTAAGTTGAGTGTAGTTGGTAGTAGTTAAGGTAAGATCAAGATGCGTTTGATTACCAGTGTAAGTCTTTTTACAGGTGGAGCAGTTTAAGATAGACATAGGAGTAGCATCTCTACACAGAAAGAAACAAAGAAATAAAAGTCAAAACAAGTAAGGAATAACAATAATACTATTAAAAGTAAAAGTAAAAGTTAGAGAGACAGACAGAGAGAAAAGTGGATCAGCTGAATTCGATATTAACAAGTCATGACAAATGGGGCAAGCCAGTAGTTGGTTGTGGTTCTTTGCTGCTTGGTTTTGATTTAAATAATAATTGGTTTCCTGCATACGATAGGATAGGATAGGAAGAAGATGTTGAATTAGAGAGTTATGTATTATGCTCCCAATTCAATTGAATTGAATTGAATAAATTAATTAAGTTTGTAAAGAGTTGAAAGACATACGGAGTCAGTTGCGACGGAGGAGGCGCGGAGTATTCTTGTACCGGAATTCCGGTGACGACAGGAGGAATAGGAAGAGGAGAGAGGTTTAAAGAAACCAAAACCACGAGTTAGAGTTGGAGTTGTTGTACTGAGTCGACTCGCTACCATCGATACTGCTGCCATCGCCATCGTCGTCGCCATTTCACTCCACTGCTCCCTCCCTCAAGCTCTTCTTTCTATTATTCTATTCTATTAAACAAAGGGGAGAAATAAATCAATAACAAAATTGCATTTTTTTTATATTTTTTATTTTTGACGTGTTTAAATAATTGCCACCTAGTGTTTGATATGTACCAACGTAAGTTGAAATGAAATGAACAATCATAACTTAAGGTGTTTCGTTAGTCAATAAAATTTGATATGTGCAAAAACTAACATATATTTTATATCAATCTGACGAAGATGAACACGCATTATTGTATCGGCTTAAACCTCAATCAGGGGCACATGATTTAAAGGGTCAGGGATTTTTGGTGCAATGGTAGAAATTTACGATTTATGTAGGTAAATTGACTCTAGGTTGAGTGTGGCCCCCGCCGATTTGATCTTCCGATCACTAATAATAAAAAAAAAAATTGAGTCTGGTCCCCTCCGATTCGAGAACCAAGCTTCGCCACTAAGTACAATAGGTTGATCTCACATGTTCAACAACTTCATTTCAAGACAGACGGACAAAGGGAATTCCTTAAAGAAGCTCTTTCCAATGACTTAGACTTGTTTTTGAATGTTGAAGAAACATATCGATCCAACAAAAATCGAAGCTATCAAGACCTAGAATACTCTAATCACGCCTTTTGAAATTCGTAAATTCCTAGGTTTAGATGGCCATTATCGAAGGTTCATCTCAAAATTTTCGAAGATCGCTTTATTTCTCACTACTTTAACCCAGAAGAACAAAGTCTTTTTTGGGAGCAAGAACAAGAAGAATCCTTTCAACTTCTCAAGCAAAAACGAGCATTTTTCAAGCATATTCTGAACACGCGACGGGCAATTTGAGTAGTCCTAAACATAAATGCAATCTTAGTTGATACCACCATTCGATTTTACTCTCACAAATTCATAGCAAACACACACTCATACACAAAGAAAGCCTTCAACTATTAGAGTTCCTTTATTGCTTCTTGTTTCAGGTGGTTTTTATGTATTGGTGTGTTTTTCGACAATATACACCATTCTGGTGGTTGTATAATGTGACGTAGGAGAGTCCTCTTAGTAGTGGCGGATCTAAAAATTATTTTTTTGAGGGCGATCGGGGGATTTAACCAAACTTTTAAGGGGTGCGATTGGGATTTGTGCTACAAATTACAACAATTTTTTTATTTTAAGGGGGCGTCTGACCCTTTGGGATGCATGTAGGTCCACCACTGCCTATTAGAAAAAGGCTCGCATGTTAGAGACATATGTTGAACACGAAGCCCCAACTGTAATTCCCTTCACCATTCTTGTATTTTACTTTTATTTCAGTTGTAAAAAAATTATAATCATTTTCTTTTTGTATTTTAAGTTATGTTAGGGGGACGAGGCGTTCAAAGGGGTTGCAACGGTGTAAAAATGACAAGATACAAGAATACAAGGACCAGAATGGAAAATACTAAAAATACGAATGTTACACCAACTAACGCAAATTAATTTATAGTTTAACATGATTTGTTGTCTACTTTTGATTATTGAAAGTAGAAGATTCAAACGTAAGTTTAGGCTTTCATAAATAAATTGCAGCAAAAGTTAAGGCTTTCATATATATTATAAAATTTTGGTTTAACAACCTATATTAACAAAATCCAAATATGCTAACTATTTGCAATTAATTTTATAGTTATGTGCTTGGACGTTTATATACACTTTTGTTCGGTCCCTAAAATTTATATTATGTCAATTTGTTTTACAATCATGGCCGTAATACATATTTGAACAATGTGGTCGTTATACAGTTATACTTATACGGTGTCCCACATAACCAACTATAAGTTGTTAGCCTCACGCTCAAGTTTGACCAAAGAGCTTTCCCTAGATGAGAGTTACAACTTACGAGAGCATATATAGTGGTGTAGTTAATAAAAGCATACCATCAAAGAAAGCATATGAATGAGAGTAGGGGGTGTGAATTATGTCGGGTTGATGGTTTTCAAGTTAGCGTGTTGAACTGTTCAACCCAAGCACAACTCGTATCTTTGTTCGTGTCAAGAGCACACTTAAAATCATGTAACTTAAACACAAACTTTTCTACATGTTATTTATCTAAACGCGTGAAACGGGTTGAGTTGGTTGTAAATGTTTTGATCAGGTTGATGGATTGAAATAAACAAGTTAAACTAGTTGGCGCACTGCCGGCCCTTAATAGGGGCCGTGCGGGCGACGGCCCCAGGCCCGAAAACCATGAGGGCCCGAAGGTTTTTATATTTGAAAACAAACTATGTATATATTTATGTGTTGTGGGCTATTGTGATTAATTATTTTTTAACATCAACCCATATAATAAGGCTGAAAATCACTAAAAGTTTTAAACCAATCAAAACAAACTCAACCCAAATTGAAATTCAAACAACTTATAAACAATTTTGTGGGGTGTGTGCCTAATACGTGAGGGGCGAGAGAGCTGTATGATTCGCTTAAGTAGGTATATTTTGATCATTATGATTTTTTATATATGATGATTGTGTTTAAGTTATATGGGTTCGGTTTATTTGCACCAGGCCCAAAACATTTTTGCGTTTTTTGGAGACGGCCCTGAGTTGGCGGGTTGACTACTTGTCAAAATTTAAGGCGTTAAATAGGTCAATCAAACATACGATCTGTATTATTAGAGAGAGAGAGAGAGAGAGAGGTGTTGGAATAATCCAGCGAAGCCAAGGTTTTTTAGAAACAGAGGGGGTACCTCAGTCACTGCAACTTTGTTTGTTAATGTTATCGTAGCTCGCTCTCGCTCTCAAGTTCCAACACACACACACACACACACACACATATAATATAACAGAGTTCCCATTGTAGAATATATTATTATTTTATTATTACTGGAAATGGAGAGGAAGAGGAATTCGACAGCAGATCTGTTGAGCTGGCCGGAGGAGACACAGACACCCTCACCCTCACCCGCTCCTTCTCACCAGGTCTTCCTCCTTTCATTTCATTTCACTTCACTTCACTTTTTCTATTTTTATTTATATTATTCTATAGTTGTTGTTGTTGTTGTAAGTTAATTTTTCCATTGCATTTCATAGCAGCCTTCTTCTGATGGAATCAGTAAGGTTGTGTTTGGAGGCCAGGTTACTGATGAAGAATTCCAGTCCTCCTTCAACAAATTAAGGTTCTCTTCATACATTTCTTCTCTTCTCAAATCTATGCCTTTTTGTATTTTGTAACTTCATTTTCCGTAATTGCTGCTGCTGCAGGAAACCTGTTTCAGGGTATAAGTTAAAGGATATCACTGCCACTTCCATATTTACACCTCCTCCTCCTCCTGCTGTTTCTGGAGATAATAATACTAAAAATAATAATACTATTCTACAACAACCTAATAAAACCGGATTGCGCATGGCTGCTGGGCTCACTCACACTTCCTTTAGCGGTGATGAATTAGTGCATCCCCAAAAGGCACATTCTCAAGCTAAGCAGCGCGAGTTAGGAGGTACCTTAGATAACGACTTAGATTCAACTTTCAAAAAACAGTTTACAACTGCAAAAAACAAGGAGCTCAGCGGACATGACATCTTTGCACCCCTCCTCAAATTCAACCTCGCCCATTGGCTGCCCGTGCGTTGGCCTTGAGAGAAACCATAAGCCTCTGTGAATCTGCTCCAACTAATGTACGCACTTCTGTCTTTTTTTTTCATACTTGCTTAGATTTAGTATCATATATAGTACACACAAATAGCTCAACTTACATTGGCACATTAATTTTAAGTTTTACTTTAGACAACTAGAATCGAGGTTGCAAGATGAGCTGGGCTAGACGGAGTGTGAGTAACAAATCAATTATCATGGTTTATTAATCATATAACACAAATCACACATTCTACATTTTCCGTGATTTGAAGTTTCACTTTATAAATAACCATTGTCGAGGCCACCAAGGTATTCAATTTTTTTCGTAAAGGCTACCCATATATTGAGACTACGTTATAGTATTTACCAAGTTTCGTGTATACCATATGACGGCCAAAAACATGCTGGGATATTATACAAAACACCCTTTTCACCATTAGGCATGTTTTAAGTTAAATTTGGTCGAAGTGAAATTGGATACATACTTGGTGACCTTCACATACATTAATGATTAATCTAGAATAAACATTAAACACAATGTATACATGGAAAAGTGACTTTGGACGGCTTTCAAGCTATTTGAGCCTCTCGCCCGGTTCCCCCTTTTTGGTAAAAATTTTTATTTGACTTGTTTTCACAAAACACAACCCTAATCTAAGTCTTTATATTATCATTCATAAACACATAAACACGACTAATTACATCAAGATAGCGGGCAGGCGGGCAACAAGCTGCGCCGCCACCCCTTTCTGGATGGCAAACCCTAACCTACTAATTGACTCATTAATAAGTAAACGGGTCGAAACTATCATCTTTAATCTCTAATAATGTAATAAGTGTAATGTGATATGACCCTGAAACCTAAACATACCATTTACAGTCTTTAATAGCAGTAAGCTGAAGGTCCTCTTACCTTTTTCAATGATTTTTTATGAATATTAAAATTTGGCTTCTGATTTTGAAATTGTTCTTCAATCATCATGGAAAACACTGTCACTTCTCATGAATATTAAGCATTTTCTTTAAATTAATCTGTACTGTCAAAGATAGCAGGTTACACCAGCATTACTCAATTGGTTTAAATGGACTTTTAAAAGTATAATACTTCTTGGTCCAAAATTTTAAATATATAATGATTGCAAAACATCCAGAAAACTCTTATGGACTTTTGTCTGTACTTTATCTTTGAATGATTATTTGAACTTTATGAAAATGCCCCTTCATTTTCTTATTGTCTTTTTCTATATACATATAATTAAGTCCCTAAACTTTAAATAGACTTTTGTTAGGTTTTGAAAGTCATCAACATCATCATCATACTCAGTTAATCCCACTGGCAAATTTAAGGTAGGGTCTGAGGAGGGTAAGATGTAGACAACCTTACCTCTACCCCGAGGGAATAGAGATGCTGCTTCCAGTGAGACCCCCGGCTCGATAGTGGTTTTGCATCAAGCCTTAGACATAAGGCACTAAACACTTAGTAATCGAGACAAGCCCAATTGGTGCATGTACCCATGTGTCTTTTGGCTATCAACTCTACCACATGATGCATGACTAACTGGCAGCCATTTTAAACGTTATTTTCACAAAATTAGTATAATAACGTTAAAATTAGTGCAATTTTACTCCCCCTAAAGGGCCCACACATATACATATTATATGCGTACACCACAAAGTTAATCATGTAAGAAATAAAGTTAAAGGACTTGTAAGCAATTTTTGTAGGAACAGAAAAATTAATATAACGATTAAGAAGATTATACGCAATAAAATAGACTTTGTATGACTTTGACGTGTTTAACGTGCCCATTCTTTTTGCTCAAGTTATTTTATTTTATCTGTTTGACCCATTTGAGATAGAATGCAACCCAAATCGACCTATAGATAAGCAAACGAGTCTGAATGGGTTCCTTTAAGTGGGATCATTATAAATGACACTAATACCCTTTCTTTTCTTAGACAAATGCTGAAGAATCCGTGAAGACGGCAAAAAAGATCCCGAGCGAGAAGTTCACAGAGCTTTCTGGAAACAATATTTTCAAAGGTGACAAGGTTCCAGCATCAACAGAAAAGCATCGGAGTTCAGCAAAGCTTCGAGAAATGAGTGGAAGTAACATCTTTGCTGACGGGAAAGCGGAATCTAGAGACCATCTACGTGGCGTTCGCAAGCCGCCAGGTGGTGAGAGTAGCATTTCTTTGGTTTAGGTTCTAACACATTTATTTTTGTTGTCATTGTTTCTCGTTTTTTTTTCACGTGCTTGGTAGTTGGTACTTGTTGGTGTAATTCATATGGATTTGACTATGGGTTTGTTTTTATGTCCATAAGTATGTGTTTCTTCTGCTTGAATTTAAGTTGAGGTTATGTTTGGGTGTCTGTTTTTGTACCATAAGGTTCAAAAATAAGCTGTATTCAAGCATCATTTTTACTATCCTCAGCTACAAGCCTACAACTCAGATTCTTAAAAACATCTACAAACATGGTATGTGGGAAGGATGTCACCTAGGTGTTTTGTGGAGCCGACGACATGGTAGAAGATATTATATTTACGAAAAGGGTCTTGATAACAAATAGGGGCGTAAACAAGTTGGTTGTTCGTCAGGGAATGGAGATAGACTCGCTATAGCTCATAACAAGCCTGAGCTCGAGTCAGAGCTCAATTAGGCTTCCAAGCCTAAACAAACATATTATTTACATTAGAATATATATATAATTTTGTTATATATTTGAAACTGTAACTATAAAATTGACAATGGATGGATTTTAACAAAGTTATAAATGGCTTAGCGGATCTTAACAAAGTCGTAAACATGGTTGCCAATTCAAACAAAAGTAGATCATATATTATATATGGGCACACACACTCGATACATAAAGACGGTGATCGAGTTTATTAGCACAGAAGTTCACATAAAGCACAAAAAAACACCCGACACTTGTAACCACAACGATCTCAACACAAATCACAAACAACCTCGAATGATCACCAACGTGCACGTTCAGAACCTCACTTCTAAGCATCACCACATCCAATGAGAGCCAAGAGCATGTCTTCATAATCTCCTCTAGTGTCCTTAGCAATGGCCTTGTCTAGAGGGACACTGTTCCTCCTCTGATATTCTTCTTTTATGGTTTTCATGTCAACTTCAGCACGTGTTGCAACAACACGTGTGAGTGCACCCTCGTCTGTTCCTGTTTTGTTAATTGCTAACCTTAATACCTTCTCGAAGTACTTCTCAGGGTAGGTTAAGCACTTTATGGTTGCTCTTAGTAATGAAAGGTACTCATCCTTTGAATCTTCCTTCAAATCCTACACAAGTACACAACATGAGTGTTTTAAGTTATGTTTCAAGATTCGGTGTTTCTGATCATCATCAGTTTCAATAAACAGAAAATGTATTGTGTTTGTACCTTATTGATATCTTTTCCAAACTGGTTTTTGTATTGATTAAGTGTTGCATTGATCTGTTGTTTGCTCCTAGTAGCAAGGATTCTGATAAGATCATCATCATTGTAACATTTATCAGTTATTTTCTGATGTAGCAGCTTAGCTTCAGTTTTTGCAAGAGTCATGTTGACTTCACTTCCTTCATAACGGTAGGTTGCCACTAAAGGCAACAACAACTACAATAACCCAACATTACATTAATTTGAGTGGGTTTTTAATTAAAATCCAAGGCAGGGCGGTATTATTAATTAATAATTACCTTGCGGAAGTCTCCGGTTGTGTGATAGGCGACATCTTCTTCAATGGATTTGTTATAGGATTTATGATAAGCTTGTTTTGCAAGAAGCAAATCATGAGCAGATCTAGTGCAAACAATTTCCACAAGAACTTGATTGCTTTTGGTCCATCTTTTTGTAGCTTCATTAGCCAAATATGCATCACGTTCGGATGGATCAAGCGTCCAAAGACGAACAAGCCTCTAAAAAATCAATAAACAAGTTACAAAATCATGAGATCTTGTTTGTTTTTGTTTTGGATATATAAGCTAGTGTGAAAGATTGATAAATTTAAAAGATGAAACCTCAAAATCATTAGAGAGCTCCTTATCGAGTGATTTAAGGAGATCTTCATTGTATGTAGAGGCATAAGTTTCACGAATCCGTTTGCGTTGTTCGGCATTTCGGTGGGTTAATATTGAAATGATCAAACCTTCATTTGTTCCCCATCCTTGAAGATTGATCATAAATAAAAACAATCATATACTAGTATTAGAATCAATTCGGAATAATCTCTATAATAAGACATTAGAAAACAAGAGAGATGGAGTTTGAAACAGAAGAAGAAGAAGAATCCATGGAGACGTTAGTTAGTTAGTTATAATAAAATGGAGACATTTGACATAAGGAAGAATCAAGTTGTGTATACATAAGTAAATCCACACCACACGAGACTACTCTTATTTGGTTTAAAAAAAAAAAAAAAAAAAAGTTGAAACGATCGGATCGCACAAATCAGATTCATCCTTGTAGTTTTACTAAATCAGACTTGACTCGACAGTCAAGATGATACATATATAAGTTGACCTAGCTTGTTCTTCAAAAATTTCATTTCTATGACGAACAAATCATACACACACACTGAGAGTCTAAAGTAGCACAACTGAAAGCAAGCAAAATCGGATGAAGAAAACCGATGCTGGATTAACACTAATAAGATGAAACCAAAAAAACCAGATGAGTTCTTGTAAAACAACATATCATATAATAATCTACAATATAATTCAAGTTTGAAGGCATGATGAAATGAAATGAAATAATAAATGTTGTGCATAATATAATAAGATGGATCTGAATCTGATGATGAGTAGCAGTAGCAGCATAAAGAGGGATACCTGAGAAGGCTTTGCGGAGCTGTTCCACATCCTCTGAGACGGAGATGTCATGTGCCGGAACGCTGATCGTCGACATTTTTATTATTATTATTTTCTTATCAGTTATCAATGATCGATGTCTGCCTTTTCCTTTCCTTTCCTTTATTTATCAAAGAGAGATAGCATAGCATGTCACATATTCAACGCTCCTAAATACTACCTTAACTACTACTCATTCAGTAACTTATTCTTTTTATTTATTATCTACCATTTATTTATTTTATAAAACTTTACAAACTGTGAAAATCTTTATCTTCTAATAATAACGTTTCATAACAGTTCACAAATTATACTTTTCCGTATTATTAATAAAAATTGACGTTTTGTTGGCAGTTAAAAAAAATGGTTTTTTTTTCTTGCACAAAATGCCACTTGGAATAAGAGGATGAATATGGCATGGGCCGAAATAATGTTGAAAATAATATTTGATGAATATGTTATCTTCCAAATATTAAATGCGATTGTGTTGAAATATAATAATAATAAAATAATAAAAGTCTGGGTCATTTCGCCACGTCTCAGAAACAGGATGGGACATATAGTATTACTGTATTATTTATGGGTGTCGGCAGGCTAACAAATAATTCAACTTTTGCTTTATCCTTTCCACGCTCGCTCGGGATCCACATCCCCCATCAAACATGCCGCTTATACATACATAAAATTTTATCATATCATAGTTATTTTACATTTAGGGATTATAAATTTCTTAAATTAAATTCCATCTATTTTAGTACGCGTAAAATTAGTTTATGCTTTACATGTAAGTTACACGATATGTACCGTCTTTATCTACTACATTAATTAAAAAACCTTACGTTTTCTGTAAAACATACAGATATCAATTTTAAAACTGAATAGAGACTATCTTAAACTCGGCCACTCTAACTGAGCTACATCTTTGTGGAAATTTACAGAAAAAAGCAACTGACACTTTTAATTTCAAAATTAAAAAAAAAAAAAACTAAATTCTTGGCAACCAATGTTTAAACTGAAAATCATGTTTTATATCCCAATAATAAAAAAACGCAAAATGCTTTTAAAACCAGTAACGCTGAATTATTTATTTGACAGTTTTAATCTAATAGACTAATAAGTTTGCCTTTGTGAGCTGTGTGGGTGTGCTACCAACAGCCAACACAAAAACGTTCGAAAAAACACCACCACATTAAGAAACTTATAAAATAGGGCATCAAATTGAGTTTTATATGGACATTTTTTTATCTGTTTCACATAAAAATATTTCCAGAAATCTACAACTATAAATGCTTATACTAGACATTTCAAAACAGAATGTCAAAATACTAATTGCTTTTACACCTATAATGAACGAAGAAGCGGGAGATTCGACCAACAAATGAATAATCACATGAGGACAACGACTATAGTATGTGCAAATAGTTTTTTGTGCCTGTTAATTATTTAAAGTAATCAACCTAGAAGAATTGGCCAGAGAAAGAAGTTCAATCTCACCAAAGTTTAAACTTTTTCGTGTTTTTATACCCATGTGGTCTACTCGATCTACCCCAGGACTTGTAAAAACAATCAACCAGTCCACGAATCACGGGTTTGAATACTCTTAACAGCTACAAATAACGAAAATCAGGTGCTGCATCATATCAACTTCATTCATCTTTTAATATCATCCAGCTACCACATACTCCTTTTTATTGCCCAAAAACAAAGCAACTGTAAGAATAATTTGCTAAAAGTCAAAATTCTAAGTTGACTTCAGCACTATTAAAGTTTTGTTCTCTTACCGCCCATACAATCATCATCATCGTCATCATAACCGTAATATAGGATTCAACCACCAAGAAAAGACATCAACCCAACAGCTTAACGGCTGCTGCAAGCTGCACCGGTTCTCACCAACAGCATACAGCAACTAGAGCGCATTTCAAAAAACTTCAGTAACGTGCATGCAAACATGAAACACTCACAAATATCCAAAATACTCCGACACAAAACAAGCATGGTGCGGAACATAAAAGACTACATACGCATAGAGTACAACGGAAAAAGGTTTAACCTTAGAAATACGCATATGATGAATGAGTTCAAGAATTAATCCAGCTCATCACAAAAAGGAACAGTGCTTTTGATTCATGCCATGCAATCTCTTAACAGTTTACTTCACTTTTCACTCCTGTAAAAAATGTTAAATTATCAACACCTCACCAATATAAACACCAGCCTAAGATGTTTTAAAAAATAATAAGTAAATAAATATATACTCACATCAGCATCAGATCGTTGTGGTGATGGGCTTCGAGATGCAGATCTGCCACGGGGTGAAACACTTTTTGGAGTAGGTGAGCGTTCTTTCTCATCACGGGCTGCAGGACTTCTGCTCCTAGAAGGCGTCCTTCGTGGAGACGGGCTCTTACGCGGGCTAACACTTCCCCTAGCAGGAGGAGAAACACTCCTATACAGTCCGATTTAGTTTCCACCAGAATCTCAAAAATAAATGTTTCTTGTATTCATTTTCTAAAAATGTTATTATCATGTACATTTTTTGGTAAAATGGTCCTAATAATCAGGATGCACTCATATTAGAAGTACGTTCGTCTTCTATTGGAACACAGAATACGGGAAAAAATAAAAGTGAGATCAAAAGACGAAAGCTATGCTCATGATTTTAGAAACGGGTGAGGCGAGGCGTGCCTCGAGGTGATTCGGTAAGAAAACAAGTTTGAGGCGGCGCCTCAGGGTGTTATTTTGTACGTGCACCTCAAGGGTTTTTGATGTTTTTTATGTTTTAGACTTTTTGTTTCAATTTTAAATTTTTAAGCAGTCCATGTCTCTTTAATGTGTGTTTTTGATGAATTAGTTAGTATCTCATTTTCTATAAGATATATAATATTTATATTTATTTTTTAATTTAATTCCGCCTTAGCCTTACACCTCGGTTCGCCTCGAGGTATACTAGGCGAATAGAAAACGCCTCGAGGCACGATTCCGTACGTTTAAACTTTGGCAATGCTAATAAATTTTCAAAGGCAAACTATATAAATTTGACCAGATAAAATTAGCAATCGCTGAAAATACAACCCCATGAGCTTTCTCTGAGTTTGCATGATTAAGTCAGTAACTTTATTAAACAAACTTTCTAGTTAAAGTATAAGACCCAAGGATTTAATCAAGCAAAGATACAATCCAGAGACTTGGGTGTCAATTTAGCCAAAGCATTGAAGATTTTTAACACCCTCCAATAGAAACAATAACTGAACTAAATCAAATAAGGCTTTAAAAAACAATGGAAGATGCATACCTAAATTGAACCAAACATGTCTTGTTCTCAAGATTATGAACGCAATACATGCATATATGAATGTGTCTATGTAAGTGTGTGGTGGGTGTACCTTTTAGGAGACCGACTTCGGCCCTTATCATCATCATCATCTCTCCCTCTTCTACGTTCTCTGCGATAGTCAGGACTTCTGCTGCGACTTCTGCTTTTGTAACGATCCCTGTCCCTACCTCGATGTCTCTCATACTCAGATCGATCACGACTTCTGCTACGATCTCTCCGCCTATAATCTTTGTCCCTGTAGTCGTCTCTATACCTAGAACTTGAAAGACAATTAAAAACGACATGATTATTAGAGATAGACGACTCCATGGTAAAACCTCGCTAATTATCAAGAATATGAAATAAAAAATGAAGCTTGAAATTGCACTTCATAACATGTACACAATGTCAGTCCACATATAAAGCTTTATGGTTTATACATCAATGTGTACTCTCGGTGTCTCCTATAGTCAAAACTTGTTTGAGCTTTAAAAACAAGAGCTTAAACAACAATAGAGGTAATACTATAAAAGTAAAATCAAGCAAGTTCACAATAAAAAAGAAGGAACTCGCTTATAACAGCTAAAAAACAAGAAAAGTAAAGTTCCAATAAATACGATTTCGAAGAGAATGTTCTACTCTTCAATGTATTTTATTTGCTTAATATTAAAAACATGATTAGCGAGCAAAGATATAAATAAGCAAGTCATAGTTGTTTTAAATTGCTTTAAAAATTAACAGAGAGCCTGTGTAACCCAATAGAAAGAAGTACATCATTTCCTAATAAATCTATCAAAGTAGAGCATATGCATAAAATGAGATTATACCTTGGCCGAGGACTTCGGCTTCTTGACCTCCCCTTCAGCTTATCTACTGGCTCCACTATCCTTCCCTTGTGACTAAAACCAAAGAAAAGTAAAAAAGAACATATTCAAGTCATTTAAAAACAAAGATATATATGTATATATCAAAGAGTGATAAGGGACTGACATTCTTTCAGCATCAGGACCGTATTTGGCGAACTGAACCATTATCTCTCTGCCATCAACAACTCTTCCTGAAAAAAATATATGGGTTTGAATCACAAAAGCAAATAATTTATAAAAATAAAAATAAAAAAGGAGTAGTGACCATCAAGCTTCTCGACTGCCTTCTGAGCCTCATCTGCATACTTATACCTAACAAAGGCAAACCCCCGAGAATCCCCAGTCCTACAACCACAAATTAAACAAGTATTATCACAACTTCTTCCATACAATAATACTAAGACAAAGGAAAGGAAAGGAAAGGAAATGGAGAGAGGGAAAGGAAGAATACCTGCGGTCTCTGGGGATGAAGACATCAACAACCTTTCCATACTTATCAAAAAGAGGAAACAAATCATCAGCAGTTGTACCTGCAAACACCAATTCATCACTTAAAAACAAAAACAAATTGGGGATCTTTATTTTTTTATAAAATAATAATAATAATAATAATAATAATAATAATAATAATAATAAGGTGAAAGTTACGGAAGGTGATATTGAGAACAAGGAGAGAATAGGTGTCTCTGATGTCCGGCGGGCCTGCTCTTCCAAAGTGCGACATGATTGATTGATTACCGTCCGCCGATTTTAGGGTTTCTTTTCTAACTAGGGTTTCCGATCGAATGGATAAATGCTTGCTTGCTTGCTTGTTTCTAGAATATTACTTACTACCAATATTTACACTTACAACCCTTTAACTTTATTGCATCTTTTATATAAGCCCCTCACTTTTTAAACTGAACATTTTTTGATACAATCTTATCTTTTTAGGCAGGTAAACAGTTTATCTTCCTTAATTTAATTTAATAATCAAACAAACATGAATACACATTTTGTTTGCAATAGTTAAACTTCAATAATCCCCGTGAATCGTTCGGCAGTTTATGTTCCTTAATTTAATCCATTCATCTTAATTACACTTTAATTCCCTCAACTTTACTAACTTTTACTTATTTAAATATTAGTTAAACATTTTTAGGTTTGTTCAATTTTACCCAAAACATGACCCGGATCCAAAGCCACCTGAACCCGAACCTAAATTAGAGAATACTCGAAACCAAATAACCCGAACCTTAAGTGATTTGGTTATCGGGTCACTTTTCCCCAACCAAAAGCCCGAACAACCTGACCCAATAAACCAAAAAAATAACCCGAACAAATAATGCATCTTTACTATTGAGTTTTAGGGTTTAGAGCATTTGGTATCTATAAACTTTGACAATCTTCAAAGGATGAAATGAATCTTAGTAGCTCTAACGATATGAGGATAGAAATACGCTATTTTGGGGGTTGAGAGTTATTTTGACGTTCTCGTTACCGGAGAAAGCTAAAAAGTTTATGGAAGAACAACATCGGTGGGTTCACTGGTGTAAAGAGCTCGGTGTGTGGGAAGGTCATTAGTTGAAATTCGAAAGGATAGTATGGCTTAGAATATTAGGTCTTCCGATAAATCTAAGATGTGAAGACTATATCGTGAAGATCGGAGAAAGATATGGCTCGGTCATTAAGGATGTGGATATGGGAATTATTGAACCGGATCTAACTAGTGTTTATGTAGTGGTGATCGTGGATCATGGAAACAACATCAATGAATAATTGTCAATCAGATGGGAAGATGTGTTCACTAAATGCTGGATTACGGAAGTTGTCGTCTCATGGAAACCTGATTTTGTTGGTGAAACTACTGTACTTGTTGGGGTACAGGATTATCGTTGTTACATGTCAGATCGCTAATGATCCAGAATATCATGGAGATACAGAAGAACATTCGGTTATCAGTACTCCGTCACTGGAGCGTTCGGGTTCAGGTGATGACAATCAAAAGTCTTAGTGGCGGGAATTTGAAAAGGCAAATGATTTGCATGGGAGAGATGAATCAGCGCATGGGGAAACCAACAATATTATTACAGACCATAATGTTATGCAAGTGGACAGACTTTAAGGGAATTCAGAGGTTAACATTAATTTGGAAGGTCAAAATGGACCCTTGGTGGGTCAATCGAACAATAGGGCAGAGAGTGTATTGGAAAATGGACTAGGCCTAGTGGATCCAAAGGGACTCAATGTTTGGGCCTCAATTTTTTGTGGCGATAAAAACAAAAGGAAAAGAACCAGTAGAAAGAAATCAAAGTGCCCTCTTTCAAAACCTAGAACCAAAATTAAAATTCCTCATTTAAATAGAGATTTGGTGGATCGTGAGAGCTCTCAATCTAGTTCAGGGGGTCGAAAGAAAAGGAAGAGGAGCTTCAAAAAGAAAGTGTTGGATACTGAATGCAAATTCCAAGAGGTCTCGGATGAATTGAAGAACAAAGATGCAAACAATCTGGTCGATGGGTATGAATTTGGTTGGGTAGATGGCTCTCGTGAAGAGAAGATTGAATCGACCGAAGAAATAAATGGTCAGATTACCGTGTCAGAATCGAGATCTCATCAAGGGTTGATTTTATAAGTAGAAGCAACTCGGGGGATGGAATCGGTGATTGGTCTAAATTTATCTGGGTTTGAAATGGATGTAATGGCTTCTGTGACTGCTGAACAGGTGTCAAAGAATCCCAAATGAATTATCTTACATTCAACTTGAAGGGTGCGGGGGGAATCGGTAAGTCTTCTAAGGTGAGGCAGATAAAAAAGAACTTCAATTTATCGTTTGTAGCTTTACAGGAAACCTAAATGGTCTCTATGTCTGAAAGTCAAGTTGACAGATTCTAGGATAACTCAGCTCACAATATGGTCAAAGTCGATGCTGCTGGTAGATCTGGTGGCTTGATATCGATCTGGAGCTCAGCAGTGGTCAGGTGTAATGAGATTAGAACAGGTCATAATTTTATTCTTGTCAGTGGTCAACTAAACGGACTTGTCGGTAATTTATTTGTGTTAAATGTTTACGCTCCAACAGATCCTATTTTAAGGAGACAATTATGGGTAGAATTATTGGGTTTGAATTATATTTCCGTCCTGTTATCGACTTCGCTGCAACGCATGGATTCCCTACTAGTGTATTTAAAGTATAGTAGTTTGAAATTGTAGTTAGAAGAAAATAAAATAATAAATAAGATGACGGCTTGTATTTGTTTATGTTATTAGAAAAAGGGAGGATGAAGTAGAAGTAGAGAAGCAAAGGTGGAGTTATATATATACACACACACAGGGGATGGTTCATTTCAGAAGAGGTTTTAATGCGAGAAGTGCGAGAAGAAGACTAATAACTCATTTTTTTCATTTTTAAAAAAATAAGAATGTAAAAACATTGTTGAAATGTGTTGTTTATTCATCTATCTTGAAAAAAAAACAAATATATGAAGAAATTTCATTAATTTATATAACATACACATGTACAAATTTTGTGTAGGAACATTACCTACGCATAATATAACACAAGTGTAGGAAAAAGTTTAAACATTAAAAAAACATTTGATTACATTAATTTAATGAGTTCTTGTATATATAACATAAACAATGATATATAAAAAGTAAAACTTCAAAAATATATGAATCATTACTAATAAAAAGTAAGATTTAGGTTTCTTCTCGCACTTCTCGCAATAAAACACTCTTCTAAAAATAACCTAACACCACACACATATTAGGCATATATACCACCCAAGAGCTCATTGGTTTTCATAAACACAAGAAACAAAGTCCATATATATAGATATTCCTAATTAAAAGAGAGCACTAATGGGAAGGTCTCCTGGTCCAAGTCGAGGCAGGGATGAAAATGAGATAAAGAAAGGAGCATGGTCTCCTGAAGAAGATCAACTGCTCATCACTTACATCCAAACTCATGGCCTTGGAACCTGGACATCCCTCCCTAAACATGCTGGTTATCTATCTTTATATTCTTCCATTCTCTTCTCTCTATATTCACACTTACACCTACATATATACCGGCCATAGAAATTCACCACTTCTTTCTTTCTTTTTTAATGTTAAAGGGTATGGCTGTCTTGAGGGAAAACGTTAATTAGTTGAACATGAGATCAGTCATTTGAGAAGATAAAGCAAGCGTGATTTTGTGTAGGAAAAGTTCTTGAACATGATGATGTTTTTCTTTTGGGAGGAAAATAACATGATTTATATAGAATGAAAACATAACTACTTCCTTTTTTTTTTTACAAAACATGAGTTTTCTTGCTATATATAACAGGTTGTTGTGTTTATATATATGTTTTATATATTAAAGTAACTATGTAGCAATTTTTAAGTTGATTGTTAATTCTAACTTCAGGCTTAAGAAGATGCGGAAAAAGTTGCAGATTAAGATGGACAAATTATCTTCGACCAGATATCAAGCGAGGAAAATTCTCCCACGAAGAAGAAAACACTATTCTTCACCTTCATTCCATTCTCGGTAACAAGTAATCATCTAACTTACTAAACCCTCAAATATTTTCTTTAATTTTGTGTTTACTAATTTTACATATTCAATAACTTTATAAATGCATATATATAAGTTTAAACATTTAATAATTAATTAATGTGAAGTAACCTTACATGTTTTCTTGTCAACTCTTGACTTAATAAAGTTACATTTTTTCATTTTTGTCAACTATAGATGGTCGACGATGGCAAAACATTTACCAGGACGTACAGATAATGAAATCAAGAATTATTAGAATACCCATATGAAGAAGAAGCTAATCCATATGGGTATTGACCCCATGACCCATCAGCCGAGAACCGACTTGTTTTCTTGCTTGCCTCAACTGGCTTACATCAAACAGATACTTGAACACAACCTATTAGCTCAAAACTTTCAGTACTTGCTCCAAACAAACACAGCCTTATTGTTAAACCGAATGAATTCGATCCTTCAATTACAAATAGAAAGCCCTGATTTTGTTAATGTATCTCCACTAGAATTCAATCAAGAAATTAGCGAAGATATGATGACTATCTCCTGGCTGGTAACTCCAGCTTGTGTAGCAAGGGAAATCCCGTTTGTATGGGGCGGAACAATAATAATAATAATAATTATAATAATAATAATAATATTAATGATGATAATTAATAATAATAATAGTTATAGTATTGTAATTAGATGCAAGAGATGGATATAAACTATGCATATCATGGTGAGTCATTCTGGACAGAACATTTAAGCCTTGAATCTACTGAAAACTTCTCTTGGTGTGTGTGAGTTTTTTTGGTGTATATGCTTGTTGGGAGGGGGGTGTGAGTAGCATCGAGTGTGAGTCTTGGCGTGAGTTCTATTATGTGGCAAACGGGTCATAAGTGTCGTTGTTTTCTGATGCTACTCTCCCTGACAGCATATGTCTTTTCGTGTATTATTCGGTTCGTGTTATGTGTTTCTTTCTTTCTTCTTGGGATGGGTCTAATTGAATTGGTATGTCACATGGATATTATTGGGTGGATTTGGTCTGTTTGCTGGATTTTGAGGCTGCAACAGAAAAAATGAAACTGCAGACATGTGAGTATATGCTCACGTTGGAATCAAGGAATTATCAAGGTGGCTGGGGTCATGAGCTATAAGGATGGAAGTGTCATCTTGTGGGATTATGGAGAATCAATCAATCTAGTTTCAAGGTGGAAGATCATTAGCGCTGAATATGTACTCTAACTTTTCGGATCATGCTCACAGGAAGTTTCTGGCTGCTGTTTTTTATGCATTCACAAGGAAATCTTTCTTGTGCAGTCGGGTGAATACAGTTATGCGGCTTGTTGTTTGATGGATGTGGGTCATGCAAGATGTGGTAACAATATGAGATTTTCGGATCATGCTTAGTGGGTCATGCAATATCCTGTCCGAATCCTAATGGATGCTGTCAACAGTGGCATAATACTTTTCAATTATGCTGAGATGTGCCTTCGCGAATACAATTGAAGCGTTATAGTTTACGTAATCCTTGGTTTGATTGGATCATATGTAGGACCTTTGGTGAGATGTTTTAGGCAAGTGTATCTTGTTTTTTTTTACTTTAAGTCCGATCTTCTAATCACTGGTTAGGAATTTGGTCTATGTACTCGTTTTTTGTTTTTCGTGGAATAAAAGTTATCTCCTTCTCCGTTAAAAAAAAATGCTAGGAATAACAAAGTTTCCAACAACAAATCAGCTTCTATTTCTATGCTTGTCGTAGAAATCAATGCGCACACATTCCTATGAGTTAAATAAAAACAAGGCACAACCCATTCTTAGATCATACGGAGTGGGGCGTGAAGAAGGGAGGTCAAGCCCCTCCATGCCACTCACACCACCCCCGCCTCCTATTCACATTAAGCATTTCCCCTTTCTTTATGGAAATGTCAACGAGCATTGCCCCTTCCAAACCTTCTTCCACTTGATTTTTAGGCCCTTTGCTTTTGCCTTTTACCATTCTTCCCTTTTGTGATGTGAAGAGCAAAGGCCCTAACGTCTACTTGGCAGACCTTCGTCTACGTGGCAGACCTTTATCCTCATGCTCGATGTAGTCTTGGTCAATATTGTATAAGTTTAATTTTGTTAATTTCCCTATGTCTTGAGTTGGATTTTGGTTTGTAAACTTTGTTTCTAGCTTCTTGATATATATATTTTTTTAATATAATTGATTTTGTTTTGTTCATTTTTATTATTACAATAGACTTCATATTTGTTTAGTTTAGTGTTTAAATTTTACTTAAAATACAATTCAACCCCAAAACATAAGAAAAATGAAAATCTACACTAAACTTACAAAACATTTTATTAATTTTTATGATATCATACGCTTCTTAAATTTGATTGATCAGTAAACTGGTAAGATGATCAGTTCGCTTTCCGGTATAATTCTAAAAACGTTACTAATTGGTTACAATTAATTTTTATTTAGACCCGAAACCACCGGAAAAAAAATTACTATTTAAACTTGTATATATTTGTTTCTTTATTACCTACTTTATTGGTTTATCATTATTGTATGAATTTATCAAATACATGAAAATAGTGATATTGAAAATATATTTTTCAACAATAATCTAATCATACTTTTAATATACACCATTGTTTATCGTGAGACTCAAATCCTCTACCTCATAAAGAAAACACACCATTTTACTCATCATCATACCGCTAAGGCAAAGAGGCTCTGTTGTTGAAAATATATGCATTTCATGTGTGTGTTACTGTGTTATATACATTGTCGTTTTTTAAGTATCATATCATATGGTTAAGTTATCCAAACTAGATAACAAAAATGAGAAGGGTGAGAATGATACAAAAAATACAATAGATCATGAATATAGCACAATGCTAGAGAAAAAAGACACATTGAATAGCAAAATGACAAAATGATACAATGCTACATAAAAAACAGATTAATATAATATAAATTCTAAAAACTAAAAGCTAAAAATCCAAAAAAAGCGAAAACCTAAAAACTAACATCGTAGGGTTCAATGGAACGGTTCTAATGCCACTTGAATGAGTTTAATCAGAGTCCGTTTGATACTATTCCTACAACTTCGTATTTTTCTTTTAGTTTGTACCCTCGTATCAAAATGCAATAAGTATTGAAGTATTAATTTGTTATCAAACATGGATAATCACAAGAATATAAAAGAAACTCTTATTGAATGAAATCTCAACCCTAAAAGATAACAAACCAGTCAAGAACAACTATCAGATCTGAACAACAAGATCTGAACAAAAGGCTAAGCTACTTTACCAACGAACCATCTAAAGACCAACAAAGGATTACAAGCTCTAACACAGATACAAGACGTATCTGATTACAGAAACCCTAACGAAACGATCAAGATGAAAGTGAAAGCAAAACTCAAACCCTAGACTGATTAAACTTGTACAGTACAGAAACATAATGAATATATAGGAACGAGTAGAAGGTTCCACGAGAAAACACATCTGCAAGAGATGAGAACCACACGATTAAAACATCGACACGGATCGTGATCTTAACGGCTGATATTAAACGAGACATATCCACTGGGCCTAATTCTTGTCTGGGCCGCAACCATCAACAGAACTTCTCCTTTTGGGCTCCTATCAGCTCCTATCTATCTACCAGCATGCAAGCCCAATGCCCTCTACTTTATCTACTAGCCCAATTACCATCTACACTTTATATTTATAAACCTTGCAACATGTAACAAACAACACAAGACACATGAATTAGTAAGTGTATAATGAAAAGAGCAAATTGAACTGATACTAACCTTTTAACATAATTGGTAATTTGACCTATTCTAATTACTTTTATTGTTTGGCTTATTCAACACTATCGTTTTCCAAATTGCTGCCGCCAACTAACCACACATTTTAAGACAACGTGACAATCTATGAACGTTTACTTCAAATATTTGTCAGCAATCCGGCGATCCCCATTATGTTTTTTCATTTTTAAAAAATTACCGTTTTTGAATATCTTTCATGGGGAGAAATGAATAAATAATACATCCACTTGTTAAGTAATCAAAATCATATATATTGCCTTATCATGGTTGTACCATATTTTTTAAAAGATGTCTTACTTAAATTTTTAAAATTGTGTAACATTATATTAAAATTGGTAGAAGAGAATACGAAAAACGTGTTATAACACCACACCCTAGATAGGCATGAGTAGAAATCCAATAATTCCCTTGGCACGCACGCATGACAATTGGCAAACAAGCATATGACTATATATTATCAAAATTCCCATGGCAAACAAAAGTTTACCCCCGACTCCATCACCACACCCCAAACGAACGCATAACTTTTACCAATTCATCCCCATGGCTAATATGCAAGACAAGAAAAATTAACATGTTAATTTATACAAATTGTATGTTTTTATTTTATTTTTTTGCCAAATAGAGTTGGAAGAAGCAAACGTCTAAGTGGAAAAGGGGTGACATACGAAACTTATGGGAGTATCCAATCTAAGCAAGGAGGTAGTTAAGAACTTTCTCCCACAAGCAACCAACTACGCATATTTTAATGAATTCAAACTTGCTTTGAAATTCACCGTTTGTGACTACACTACTTTGACTTTGTATATATATATATATATATATTGTATCTATATTAAGTTATCGACACTTGAACAGTGTCGCCCGACTAACCTACGCTGCTGTACAAGTTTGACTAAATCGTCCAAAGAAAACAGTTGACTAAACCGCCCACACAAATGCCGCAACTCGCTAGCCAGAAGCCCTCCCAACCGCCCAGGAAAAAGGGTTAAAACCGCCCTAAAAATTGTGTTTGAACACCCAAAAAAATGTACTAATACTGTATTCGATTTTATAGTTTTCTCAACTCGTACGAATTTCAAACAGCGTCCCGCGAAAACGCAAATGTGTAACCACGTCCCGTGGCAATGCGTGGGGTAACTATGGCCTTAAAAAGAGCTTCTTAGATTGCTTTCTATACCCAACAGTTACCTAATGTTATCTGTATTGTCTACCAAACCTTCAACGAAACAGACGCCCGCCGCGCTTTGCGCGGCGGGAACTAAAACACTAGTATCTATTAATGTAGAAACACTTCTACAGTGATAATATTTAATTGGTTAAAAAGTTCAGCTGCCTCAAGTAACTTCAGCCAATCTCTATTCAGCCCACAATATTTGTGGGCCTGCCCTAATTGAAAAATGAGGCCCATGTGAATAAATAATGGGCTGCTATTATGGAATACTTTAGGCTTCGTATCAAGTCAACAATGGGCAACCCAACTGTTGTAATATTAAGGCTGGTCTGCAAGGTAATGGACGGCGAGTTGTTTTTTTACGTCCACACGATAATAACAGTCACTTAATGTTATCTTTAATGTCCACCAAACCATCAATGCAACAGGAGCTGCCGCAGCGAAGTGCGATCTTTACCGTGCACCAAACCCTCAACGCAACAGCAGCTCCCGCAGCGAAGCACAGGTAACTAAAACACTAGTTACATATATCAATGCAATTCTTAAATCTCAAATCGAATTTATAAAGTTTCAAAATCCATTGGAACAAGTTGCTTCCACTCTCAAGTTCTTCTCTCTCCTAATAAGAACACAAAAGCAATAGAACACAACTACTTGGAGGTGGACCTATATAAAGGTGTATTATAAGGGAAAATTACGAAAATAGTCCGTTGAACATTTTTTTTACGAAAATGATCCCCTCCCGTTTCTTTAGAGAGACGGGTCACAAATTCCGAGACATTTCAAAAAGTCTACCGAGAGGCCTTCAGTTCCAGCCATTAGGTGACCGCCACATCATCACTATCTCTCACTCTCCTCAATAATAATTACCTTCTCACTCTCTCCCTCTCCTCACACCAAAGGTTAGAACTTTACCTCTGGTTCCTCTTCAATAATAATAAAAACAGACGTCTCCCTCTTCAGTGACGTCTCCTTCTTCAATAATAATAACACAGAGGTTAGAACTTTACCAAAGGTTAGAACTTTACGTTTCAGAAGGCCTCTCTCTCCGGTGATGTCTCCCTCTTCAATAATAATAATAATAACAACAGACATCATCCTCTGTTTCCCACCATTGGTTCCTCAAAAATATTTGCCTTCGGTTCCTCTATAATCTCTCATATGTATCCTTCAATCTCTCCATAAAACTCCGTCATCCTCTTCATCTGTTTCCGCTTCATCCAATCACTCTTCGTCTGTAATATTTTCCATCACCGGAGACGTCACCGGAAAAAACCACAGAGGGAGACCGTCACTGGAAACCCACCGGAGACGTCACCAAAGACGGTTGGCTGCTTAAACGTCTCTAGTTTTACCGGAGACGCCAGACAGACAGGAGAGACAGATGTTAACATTTGTTAAAAGTATTTTAGGTTTATTAACTAATTATAATTTATCAAAAATATTAAATAATAGTTGATACACACACTCATATGAACCAAGGCAACGGTTGGCTTAAAAATATGGATGTCTCAATTAAATGAAGGCACGAAGAGGCATATCGGTTAGGAACACATTTTTTTTTGAAAATGATTGTTAATTAATATCGCACCAGTTTGAAGGGTCATCATCACAAATCTCTCTTCTCCACACGCAAGTTGATTTTTGTATAACTGACTAAAAATAATAAATAATCATAAATGATACACACACTCATTCGAACCAACACAACGGTTGACTTACATATTGGGATGTTTCAATGAAATGAAAACATGATGAGGCATGTTGTAACAGCCGGGAAATTTTTCTTTCTTTTCCTAGCAACTTCGAGAAATTTTTTGAACGAAAATTCTTTCAACAAGGGGATAATGTGACACTCGGCATTCATTGTGTTGATTCTGAAAGGTCGGGACCAGATGACGACTGCAGATTATCGCCCTATTAGTTTGGTGGGGGTTTCAAATAAGGTATTATCAAAAGTGCCGGTTCTTCGGCTCAGAAGTGTAATGTCCAATCTCGTGTCGGAAGAACAAACGGCGTTCTTAAGCGACCGAAATATCCTTGACGGCCCGTTGATTTTGAACGAGTCTATAGCATGGTTGAAAAAGGCGAAGTTGAAAGGTATGTTTTTCAAAGTGGACATTGCAAAAGTGTATGACTCCTTATGTTGGGATTTCTTGGATAATATTATGGCACAAATGAACTTTTCAGTGAAGTGGAGGGGTTGGGTTATGTCCATTGTTCAGAACTCGCGTGCCTCGGTATTGGTTAATGGTTCGCCTACATACGAGTTTGATTGCAAACGAGGCCTTCGTCAAGGTGATCCCTTGTCCCCATTTTTGTTTATTCTTGCCATGGAGGGATTGACCCGTATTATGAGAAGAGCATGTTCTATAGGAATATTTCATGGTATTAAAGTGGGTGGTTTGGGATCTCTAATCTCACATTTTATTTATGCGGGCGATGTTGTGTTTCGTGGGGAGTGGTCTCATGCTAATGCCCGTAATCTGCGACGCATCCTTCGGGGTTTCTTTTTATTATCCAGACTTAAGATTAGTACCAAAAAGAGTAGTTTGTATGGGGTGGGAGTGGCAGATAATGAGATCGTAGAAATGGAGTCATCCTTAAATTGTCAACAAGGCCGATTTTCATTTACTCATTTAGGTGTGTCGATTGCTTGCAACATGGATCTTATCCGAAGCTGGGACCCGGTTATTGGAAAAGTAAAGAATCGTTTGTCGAGTTGGAAGGCGAAGACCTTATCATATGGAGGTCATTTGACTCTTTTGAAATCAGTTCTATGCTTTATCCCTCTCTATTATTTCTCCTTGTTCCGGACTCCGATTCAAGTGATAAACACTTTGGAAAAATTAAGGTGAAACTTATTTTGGGGTGGTACAGATGAAGCGGAAAAAATGTCTTGGTTGGCATGGGAAAAATAGTGGTTCCTGTTGAATATGGTGGTCTTGGGCTAGGATCCCTTAGGGATGCAAATTTGGGTTTATTGTCCAAGTGGTGGTGGCGCCTAAAATCCAATCGATCCTCACTTTGGAGTAAAGTCGTGTGGTCGATACATAGTAGTGGTCGTGGGCGGAATTACATTCCGTTGAAGGTGTCTATTGGGGGTAATTGGAAGCAGATTGTGAGTGTTCCCTATATTTTAGACAGAATGAACATCGGCACTGACCATTTCCTGAAAGTAAATGCGAGGTGCGGAAATAATGTCCTTTTTTGGTATGACTGGTAGATAGCGGATGACCCGTTAATGAAGAAATTTCCTTTGTTGTTTGCTCTCGAAAAGAGGCGTACATGCTCAATTGTTGATCGGTTTCAGCCCGGTTCGCAGAATTTCAGCATCACTTGGGAATGGAAGTGATTGGAGTTTACGAATGAAGAACAGCAGGAATGGCATGATCTGTTGCTACTGTTACAGGAAGTAGAACTGCAGTCTGGGAATGATTCTTGGACCTGGGCGGCTGGGGGTAATATTGGGTTTTCTGTAAAGCACATGAGGCGCTGCATTTTCGAAGCTTCAAACGTGTTACTGGTTTCTTCATTTCAATGGTGTAATTGGGTTCCAATGAAGGTTGGGATTGTCGCGTGGTGAGCTTATCTAGATAGACTCCCGACTGCGGAAGCTTTGGTTAGATGACATGTGCAGATTGAAACTCAACAGTGAAAAATTTGTGAATTGACTATCAAATCGGTCGATCATCTCTTTACAGGGTGTCCGGTTTTTTTGGAGGTATGGCAGGTGTTGTTTGCGTGGTGTAAAGTCTCTAATGCTTTCGCTTTTGATGTTCGGGATCTGTTGAAGCTCCACCTTACGGCTAAAAGTGGAATTCGAGTAAGGAAAACTTTTTATGGGATAATTCTTACGGCTTTTTGGAGTATTTGGCGGGCTAGGAATGAATATGTCTTCAATCAAAAACAAGTTTCGGTTCGGAAGATCTTGGATGAGATAAAAGTTATGAGCTATCTATGGATTACCAATCTGGGTAGAATGACTAATATGTCTTGGGCTTTGTGGTGTTTGTTCGATACGGATAAAATGGGTTACGCTTTGGTTTTTATTTTTTCGGGTGTTTTTTGTTGTGTTTTTTTTTTTGTTTGGATGTTTTCTCGGGTTGTTGTTTTTCGGATTGTTTTCGTGCTAGCAAGATTGAATAAAAGTTTCGTAGGCTGTTAAAAAAATGATAAGCAGAATAAATTTATATTTTCAATTATTTTTTCTTGAGTAGATAATTTGGGGGAAAAAAAATAACTAATCGATTGAATTAAGTGAACAAGAGTCAATCACTTGTTGGAAAAGGAATCATTATCTCTTAACAACTCCTTGATTGCAACTTTTACTAACGCCTTCTATAGTGACAAATAATTAAACATCATAACAATTGTTAAGTATTATTAATGTCATGTTCTTCTTCTTTAGTTACTCGAGAAAATCATTAGTTATTTTATTAGTCATAAGTATTTTACTCAAAAAGTTAATAACTAACTTATAAGGGGGGACGGGGTGTTTCACTGAAACATTTTCAACTTCACTGATTTACACCAACCCTGCACTGCCACATCACTTCACTGATTCGCTTCACTGAAACACTTTTTTGGAGGCAGCACTACCCTGAACTACCCAACTCATAAAAAACAAAAAACCCCACACACAAAACCACTACCCGTGTTTGCTTACCGTACGTTAAATAGAACCAGAATTTAGTCCTCGGAACCCCTACCAACACCGGTAACGACGGTGTTACCGTGCTGATAGGGTACCCATGACTAAATCAGTAAGCGCCCCGTCCCCCTAACAACGAGTGTCATTGCTTTTAGTAAGGTAGTAACTCTCCATATCTACAGAAAAAAATAATATAAAGAGTAAGCTATATAATTGTTCATTTGGTACTTTGTAATTACGAACATCATTTTATGTCGAGAAGTTTTATATATTCAATCTCTATTTTCATTTTTACTTTTATTTTGACCACTCAGCGGTTGATCCACAAAGGTTAAATTTAATATTATCGTTTTACTCTTTCATATATTAGTTATTAACGTATTATATTGTGTTTGATACATTATACATACACTATATTATACCACGGAACGTCCCGGAGTTAAGAAATCTAATATGACATATCAATTTTACAAATAAAATAAAGTGATACGCTTTACACTTACATGCAGGATGTATGTATTAATTTGTAAGTGTTGTATGCATAATGGTATTGTAAGTTGTGTTTATTAGGCTTTATGTGCTTGGCATTGTTGTATTCAATGCTTGATTGGCGTATGCTATTATTTAGGGGACACGTATCTCTGTTTCTTATAATCCTAGCCGTTGGTTTGATGAGAACTAGAATAAGAGATGTGTGGTTTACGGATATACACGTGTGACCATCCTACTTCTCATCCTCCACGCACAAAACAGAGAGAGAGAGATCGAAGTCGGTGAGTCTTTGGCGACCGATTCCGACGCATGATCATCTCCAACCCACAGAACCCAGGACTTGGAAGCCGTCAGTGGTGTCGGTTTAGTCAAGTAAATGACGATGGTTGTTAATTCCCATGAAGATTCGGTTTAGTCACAAAGATTTTTAAGCCGCTATCATCATGCACTACTTTTAGTCCAGGTCTGTCACTACACACTGCTGATTTTAGGGTTTCTCGTCGCTAGCGTGTTTCAGGTGCCATTTGTAATTTAATCCTTAATAATACGTTAAATATGATTAAAAATCATCTACTTTTTTTAATCATCTCATTATTTTCTGCGGCATCCGGGCAATGATGGTGACAAACGCACTGACGAGCGTTCGATCCTGAGCCGCACCCCGGTTTTCACACGGCTGTTACTCCAGCGAGGAAACTCGTGTGAAGGCAGTACGGTTTCCGGGGGAACGCCGTAACCAAGTCTGATACACCAGCGCGGGCCCAGTTAAGACAACGTAGTATAAGGCAGACCTTGGCTAGGGTTGCCAATTAGGCAGTGTGACAATGGTCACTCATATGAAAGTCGCCGCCCGGGCTGACCTGCTGGAACTTTATTAAGGCATGAAAACTTATGCCTTCACAAGCCCAACCCTTCACTATGGGCGTTTTTGGACATCCGGGACATACCCAATATTATTTTAGACCTGCATAGATAAGTTCTATCAAGATATATATATCACTTCTCGGTTTTGACCCATTAGAAACCACTTAGTTCGGTTTTAACCGTTTGACCCGTTAAGGCCTTAGGTTTTACACAACCTTATTTAACCGTTCAAAAAGCATAACAATCATATTCTCAACCCGTTGAACACTTGTTAAACTAATCAACACTATCCGATTCACTTATTATGACTCGGTTTATGGATTTAGCCTTTAGTAAATCTTTAGAATTCCCGAAATATCCTTAGAGGTCTATATTCCGTTTTAGTCACCCGTAGGCGACATACCTTGGTTCTCACCCATTATTTCAACTCGTTAGCAAGTTTGAAAACTCCTAAGCCCTTAAGGACTTAGCGTATTACCAATTTCACGACTTCACCCTTTTAGATCGCATCTAAACGCATTAGTGCGTATTTGACACATTTATGGAAAACGACTCACCGATTGGGCACCCATGTTTCATGTGGGTGATTTCCCTCAACCTTTACTCGCCCATGGTCTTATTTTACACTACGGACTTACCCGGTAGCGTTAGCTCACTCCTGTATTATTCGAATCATCTATATGATTCGTTGGTGTCTCATGCGCTTTTTGTTCCAATTCATCAACCTGTGACAATCCACAATTTGCAATATTATTATCCAGGAATCTTAATGGTGTCATACCATCGTTTGACCCGTTCGTCTTACCATTTAACACTCAATTATTAAACTTTCAATTCTTTGGCTCAAGTGATATTAACATCACTTGACCCATTATAACAACACTTCATTATTCGCTAGGCGTCCCGACCTAGTTTTAACCATTCTCCGTTTTGGTGATTCTAACCTTTTACACGCTAGAATCCCATATTTTATATTCCTCTAACCATTTTCTACTATTTTGGCGATTCTAAACCTTTACAAGCTAGAATCCCTTATTTCTTATTCCTCTTTATGATTAAACACTTATTCTTTGTTAATAACGCAATTGCCATAATTGACAAAGGTTTACACAATCCCTTTTTTTATTTCTAAGAGTCTTATATAAGATAAGTCACTTACCTTGGGCTCATTTGTTCATTCATGATCCGTTTTTTCATTTGATCATTTCCTCCTTAAGCTTCCACCTAGCTTGACAAGATCCCACTTCTCTATACTCAAGATGAATCAAGTTAGTCATTGTTTTAATAACCAACCCATATCTCGAGTTTTCACACTTTAATTTATTCAACTTCATAGTCGGGTCAGTTTGACTTTTAGAAGTCAAACTAACCTCTTTACATGTTATGTGCCCTAATCATAAGGCGATAGTCCTAATTATGAACTATCCTTTCTATTTACCATATCAAATTTATTAATTTTAGTGCACATTCAGCCTTCTAATCATCTTTAACAACTCATTTCATCATAAAGTGTGTTTTCAATATAATATTCATTCAATAATACTAACTTGGCATTTTTACAAACACTTGGTGTGCATGCTCTTTTAACCACCAATTTTCTTAGTTAACACATTGTATAGAATCCTCCATATCATCATATCTATTCTCAACATTCATTATAGCATTTAGCATATTACATAATCATTCAATCATGCAATTTCATCATCAAATCACTATTTTAATATGGGTTTTACTAAAAGGCCACAAACCCACATTTTACACATGATCGTCCTTCACATATTATAACAATCATCTATATGTATTGCTATTTTTGAGCAATTAAGCATGTTTGAGGTTCCCTAAGGCTAGAGGAACCTCTATTAATCAATAATCCCACGTTTTTAACGAAACCCATGATTTTCACCATGATCAAGAACAAACATAATCAACCAAATTAAAGGTACCTTGGTGTATATAAAACCTTAGATGACCCATAATTGGCTTCATGCACCATCTTGGCTTCTAATTTCTCTTGATTTGGGACTAGAGGTGAAGAAGCAAGGGTTTGGTCTTGGGTTGTTGTCTGATGATCGACATACACAAAATGTGTATGTTGACATCTCATTTTCCTCATATATAACCCATTGCTTTGCCCCTTGTCCAATTCTAGTCCCTCTAGTTCATCTAAATGTTATTTTCATATACAAATAAAACTAACTAAGTCAAGTTAGTTTATAATGTTATGTGCTCAATTATAATATCATTAACATCAATTAGGTTGTTTCCATACTAGAGGATAACCCTTATTATTATTGTCAAAGCCTCGTTTTACTATTTTATTAATCACGCCTAATGGCGTAATTAGGCGATACTAAGTTTTGAGGTGTTACAAAGACCTTGACTTTGTATGTTTGAAAAAGCATTTAACGTTTGACACGATCACACAAGACAAACCCGACATCCCGACGGTGGTTAGATTATCCAGTTAAATGGGTGTAAGATTACTAAAGTACCCTTATTATTAAAAAATATAATTAAAAATTATGTGGGCCCCACCCACTTCTTCTTCCACACTTCATCTTCCTCACCCATCACCTCCACAAACCACCACCACCAACACCTCCCCAAACCACCACCAGCACCAACACCTCCATAAACCATGTCACACCCTCAAATTTCCACTGCGGGGTTTTACCGCGAGGCGCGTGACACACCAGGATCGCATAGCCATAAGTCATATGAACGAACTCTAAATGCCCAAACCATTTAGTTCGTTTTCAAAAATCAGGTTTAGTTAAGCTGCGGAAGCGTAAACCAAATTAAAACCTTTTAAAAGCCATGCACAAAACAACGCGCCCAGATTAAAACCATATGAAAGAAAATGTAAAAGCATAATATGTAATTTAGGTGTATGCCCGAGACCCCAAATGCAGTGAAGTGTGCAGTGCTTTCTAATCCTGGCACCGGAAGCTAACTACCTGCAAAAGCATGTAAATCGTGGGTCAACAAACAATGCTGGTGAGTTCACTAAGTAAAGTAAATGAGTATGTAACTGTGCTGGTTTCCAAAACCTTGTAAACAAGTAATTGAGTTGGTTCCAAGAACCGTGTAAACACTAGTTCATCGCATGTCAAGGGTAGCTAGCCCATTCATGATAACTAACACCGAATATACGAACTGCTATGTACGTGTAGCCACAAATGTGAGCCGCATGCCTGACATCATTGTCTATCCACAATGATAAAGTTCGTTAAGTTATAGTTCACGCCCGCGCTCCCGAGCGGTGTGAGGTTTGTAAGACCTAATAGCGCTATCAACTAATAACCCGCTTGCCATAACCGGCAACTCATTCGGTACGTGAGGACTTACAGATGATAGAGTTGGTTTAGTTCATCAAGGACACAGTTTGCGAACTAGAAAAACCCGACTCACACAAGGAGTCAAAAACCGACCCACACAAGGATCCATAGCATCCCAACCCGGGATGTGTAAGTAGTCCCAAACCGGACTAGAAAATAGTAGTCCCAAACCGGACTAGAAAATGTTAAGTAAGTTGTCTCAACCCGAGACGCATGCTTTTGAGAAACGAGTAGTGAAACTCACCTTAGAATGCAAGCAAATAAATCCAACTCCAAAGTAGGGTGTGCTACCGACTCCCTAGTACATGTGTCACTAAGTGAGTATATGTGTAATACCATTACACCATATAATCCGTTTGTCCAAGACGTTTAAATGTTCAAAAGCGTGTAAGTGACACCTAGTGATTCTACATGCATAAGTAAATCCTACGGACCCGTTGGTGAATATGTTGGTTACCATTAGTTTTACACTTCATATGCATCTCATATAAGTGCCCATTCAAATATATATCAAACACATACCACATAGGACTCCAATTAGGAAACACAAACACAAAATACACAATCTGCGTTTTTAGGACAGATTGTGCGACACCAAAAACTAATTTATTTAAAATACTAAATCAGTGAGTTAAACTCCAAAATTTTTACTGAATATTATTTGGGATTCATTTGATAACCCATATTTTTGTTTTGTCTCAAGACCAAACACAAAATTCATGAAAAATCGTACATCACAGATATGTCCAGAAAGTTTCTACAGCAGGTCAGGTTAGTAGAAAAATTCCCAAAAATCGTGTATTCATCCAAACGGGATGAATCCACTTGGAAAAGCCAAGTTATTCCAATGTTAACCTACTGTCCAAAGTTCATAACTTAATTCCTTGTAAAACTCGAGTTATGATTGTTTAAAGTTGACTCAGTTTGTTAATCCGAAAATCTGACATGACCTTTAATCAAAAAAAATTCCAAAAACATATAAAACGACATCCAAATCAGATGATTTTGCCCATTCTAAAAAGCTAAGACCATGTACAATCTATTCATGCAAAGAATCGATCAAAACAATTATTTTCAAGCCACGAAACAGGCCCTACAAGTCGACATTCAGATTCTGTCCAGATTCTAATCATGCAATATTATCAATTATATCAAACCCTAGTTGCATATTATCAATCAATAACACCTAATAATCATCAATAACCATTACCAAACATTCCTAATACCTATTGTGATCAGATTCTATCATTATTCAAGCAAAGATTACAACTTTAATGATCAAAACTTCAACAACTTGCGCAACAAGTAACCTATGATATTACTAATCGCCTATCATCATGTTTAATTCGTTTAATCTTCAAAAACCTCAAGTTTTAATAATTATCAAAAGCTTTCAGACCTGGACAAACCTTGTTATATGATTTTTATAACATAAAAATAAGATTAAAGCGTAAAGGATTAAAGATTATACCCCTAGCTCTTCGATACAATCAACCGAACACCTTTGGAGCTTCCCAATCGATGATCTTGAGCCTTTGCAGGTTGTTTGGGGTTTATAATTCGTAAGGGGCAGTAAGGGGGCGATTAGGGTTGAGTTTAGAGGTTGCATGGGGCTTAAGAGTGTTTAAATAGGGGTGTGAGGCGGTTTAGACCCGTCAGGGCTGCTCGCGCGGCCGCTCGCAGGCCTTCGGCCCGCGTGAGTGGCCCGTTTCGTCACCCGACGTGTTTTCCTTCGACGTTTTCGTTATTTCGGACCGTAACAAGTGCAACCCCATGCGTTAAGACCCTAATCAACCTAATGATCCACCTTTAATGATTTTATTAACGTATTCGGTTTAGGTTCACATAATCACGTATGGTTTTCACATAAGTTCATCGAATATCACATAGACACGTAATCGCAATCAATCCAAATTAGTTTACTCATTATTATTATACTTCATTATTCACCAACGTCCGAGGTTCACTAATCATGTATTCAGTTATTAACTCACAACAATGCAACGTGTGTCCTATCTAGCTAACCCTAGTTAAGTATAATGCAAGGAACGTAACTAGAGTTTAGTTAAAGTGAGAACCTGAATTTGCGGGGTATCACAAACCACCACCACCACGTCTCTCTCTCTCTGATATATATCTCTTCATCATTCAAATTCATTCCTTATTAGTAAACCCTCTATAAATTAACCCTTCTCAATCTCTCTGATCTTCACCTCGTCTCAAACCCCACTTAAATTATATTGTTCATTTCTGCAACAAGCCGAAACCGAACCTTGTTCTCGTTTTTTCTGTTCTTCTTTTCATCGCGTCCAGGTTAGATCTTTAATGCAATTAAATTTTGGTATATGGTTGGCGTTATAAACATCAAAACGCCTCTGTTTAATCTTATTCGTTTTCAAGGGTTATTAGATCATGCTTGGGGCGGGTTCTAGTCTGGGTAAACATCGAAAACCCCTTTGTTTAATCAGACATTCTTTTCATCGCGTCCAGGGAACACGGTTCAAGATCTGGGTTTGTTTAGGGCGCCGATGATGATGGGTTTACGGCGACGGTGATGGTAGAGAGGGAGAGAGAGAGGTGGTGGTGGTTTGTGGAGGTGATAGGTGTGGCTGGCTACTGGGGTTGTTGTGGGTGTCAGAGATAGGCTTTCGTAGGGGAGTGTTGATTAATGGGGGCTGTGGTGGTTGTTGGGCGAGTGGTGGTTGTGGTGGTTGGTGGATGTCGGTGGTGGTGATGGGTGGAGATGGGTGGTGGTGATTTGTGGAGGTGATGAGGTGGAGAAGACGAAGTGGAGAAGATGAAGTGTGGTTTATTATTATATATTTTTATTAAAGTAAGGGTAGTTTAGTAATTTCACACTCACTTAACTGGATAATCTAACCTCCGTTAAACTGAGGGACTATCCGAGTTAAGAAACACCAAACGTTTGGGACTATACCTGTAATTTTTAAAAGTTAGGGACTAAAGGTGAAATCTGAGCAAACCATATGGACCATTCGAGCAATTTTTTCCTAAATATATAACTTCCAGAATTACTACACAATCCTCCATGTTGTTCAAATGATCATCCACTATTCTGACCTTGAAGTCGCAAATGTTGCCTTAAAAATGCACATACCCATACAACCCAACCCCATGTTGCTTCAGTTTAGTTTTTTAAATATTATTTTTTACATGTGCTTATTTCAGTGTTCACCATATGTAACCAATAACTATAAGCTAATATGTTCAGTTTCGTCACCAAACGCACTAAAGTGTTGCCTTTCATTATTGTTATTATTCATTGTTTGATTTCACAAGAAGTTTGATTAACCGATTCTCTTAATGTTAGTCACAATAGGTCGATTCTTGAACCCAATGTTGAATAAACCATAACCATTAAAAATTGTTTTATTTTGTTCAGCCTGTGAAGCTAAGAGGAGATAATTTAGTAATTAAGTAATTCAATTTTTGTTTTGTTTGAAAGTAATGCGTACATCCTTTTATCGGTCCATGGGCTACGCAATGCCCTTAGGCCCAAGTACTTCAGCGCGTTTTAGAAATTGATAATGGACTTCATTTCTTTTATTGTAGCCTTGTTGGGTAGCTTGGTCCTAATTTGAGCTTCTTGTCTTCCACTATGGCACTATGACATCAAAACATAACAAAAATCATTACAATTTTTATTTTTTTAATTTTTCTTTAAGTATCTTATAAATCAAAGACTATAATTCAAAGGCCCGTCTATTGGCACCCCTTGTTTTCTATTTCAACTCCCCTGTGAAGCGCCTCGCTTTGGCCAAAGCGAGGAGCTTGGCAACAGGGGGGATGAACCTGGACATTTTGGTGTTGGGAGGGTTTTTTGGTTTGGTTTTTTGTGTTTGTTTTGAAGTGTTTTTTTTTAAACTTTTTATATTAAATTTAATTAACCCTTTAATTATTGTAATTTATTTTTTTAATTTAAAAAACAACGTAATAACCCTAATCAAACTATAATTAATCAAGTAATCTGTAACACCCTAACCCGTAATCACGCAATCAACGCCCAAATCATACGGGTTTGGACCTTACTTAAACCACTCCCGATTAAAACTTAGAAATTTGTTATAAGTCAACCCATTAAGATCAAATACACATTTGATTCCCACAAATTTTTACACTTTTATAGCTAAAACATAGACTACTATTTTGAGTTTTAACGGGAGTTCTTTGAATTCTATTGCGGAAGCGTGATGAGTGATCGGGTGTGTTCGGCTCTTTTCGCGACTTGATCCTTGCTACGGAACTTCCATCCCTTGTTTACCTAGCACCATTACACAAAGAATGGTTAGTGAGTTATCAATGATACATTTAAACTACTATGATAGTCGTTACACGTCGAAACGGAATGAACCAGGCCCAGCGGCCCTTTATCAGGAGAACAAACCGATGCAACTTTTGCGCAGTAGCTGTTCGGATCGCTTTTACCCCTTCTAAAACCAAAAGTCCGACTTCGACTTTCAAATAAGAGTTGTTCTATGCTCCGAGATCTTTCCAGGCATATAAAGAACACCTCCTAACGGTTTTTCTACGATTTTATATTGAATTTTAAAGATCGCGCTGTCTGGATGTTCTCTGCGCGCGGCCGGTCGCTTTTATCGCGCGGCCGCGCGAAGCTTCTGATCATTTTTATCAATTCGCTGGGCGCTGTGAGCGGCCGCGCGGTCCCTATGAGCGGCCGCGCGAAGCCTCTGATGTTTGTTTGGTGACTTTTAAGCATGGGAATCATGTCGCAAACGCATTTGATGATTCCCGAAGCCTAAGCATTGACTTGCCGACTATATAAACCCTCTGTTAGACTGATATTAATGGCCGGTTCATGATTTTATGACCCGGTTCATAGTCTTAGGTATTTATGTCGATTTTTACCCAAATCGACCCGTTAAGGCCTTGCATCAAACAAGGCTCTATTTGACCCTACCAAATGCCTACCGTTTAAATTGTCAAGTCATTAGACACTTGATTAACCAAAGCGTTTGTCCGATTTGTTTCGTTATAATTTAGTTTCTTAAATTCATCATTTAGAAACCTTTTAAATTCCCAAAATGCCCTTCATGGTCAAATCTATCAATTTAGCCATTCGTGGCGAAACTTCTTGTTCCAATTCCAATGTTTTTGACTCATTGACTTGTTTTAAAAACCTCCAAGTCCTTCCGGACTTAGATTTTCATCCTTTCTCAAGTTTTCACTTGTTTAGTAGATTCTAAGCGCGTTTGCGCGCATTAGACATAGTTAGAGAAATAACTTACTCGATTTGCACCCACACTTCAGGTGGGTAGTTTTAGTATCCATATTTACTCGCCTGAAGGTGTTTAATTAGCTACGGACTTACCGGGTAGCCTTGACCCATATCCATACCTAGTGCTTATCCTCCATGATTTCTTAGCATCAAACATGCATGCGCAAGTGCATTTACCTGCGTGCTTTCTAGATAGACACATTAATCTCTCGGAACTCAAATGATAATACTTTTGCCATTTGATCCGTTTAATCTCATGAATCTTAATGCTTGGAATACAAGCATCAAGTGTTGGAATCAAATGATGAGGACTTCACCATTTGACCCGTTTAGGCCCATAGTTCATGATACTAAGTTATCCAAGTTTTTATACATGGTTCAAGTGTCACAACTTGACCCATTTAACAACATGCTTAACAACTTCACTCAAATGATTTAAGTGACCCATCTTGGATTAAAACATCATTTCTTACATATCATTATTAATTGACCCGTTTGATGAATTTCACCATTCGGTCACCACTCATGGTTTCAATTAATCTCATAAACCTTGATTTATTATGAATCCACATAAATTGACCCACTTAATGAATTCCACCCCTTGGGGTTTGTCTTTAGTACACACTCCATACCCATATATATAACACTTAATCCATGTCATAGTCTAGTAGTGTAAGTAGAACTTACCTCATATCCATTCTTGCTTCCATGCGCATTGAGCTTGCATCCGTTTGACCCGTTTGCATCCCTAGTTCTTGTACCTAACTTAGGGACATGTCAAACCTTGTTTTGTTAGAATACATTATATGGATTTCTTTCATTATCCATGGCATTCATGTATTCATTTTACCTCTAGCTCAACCTCACATTTCAAGTATTCATGTTCATACATGTTTACACATTTATTTTCTCATTCAAGCATTTTATCAAACCCTTGGTGTACACTCACCAATTCAATTGATTTTTCATGAGTTTTAAGTTAGCCAAAGCATACCCATTTAGCTAAACATCACCATATCATGTTATCTAGACTTCTTAGTCTAATTTCTCATTATAATAACTCCTAAGAGTTATCACAACTACTAACCTTATGTAGTATCCACCTAGAGGTATAAACCCAAATTTTCACATATTACATATTCATATGAACATAGCAAGAACACATGTAAAGTGCTATTTATACTCAAATTAAACATGTTTGGGGCTCCCTAAGGTTAGGGAAACCTCCATCAACATACACATTCACGTTTTTATAAAACCCTAATTTTTTCACCATGATCAAAAACGGATTTAACATCAAATTGTACCAAATAAATGATACCTTTTTATGTAATAAGCTTGGATAATCCAGATTTTAGCTCATGCATCGAAACCCTTTGATTTGGCTTGGATTTGAGCTTGAATTTGAGTGTTTAGGGTTTTGGTTGTTGGAGAAAATGATCTCCTGATCATCATACGACACACACACACTTTGTGTGTGTTTTTATTGTTTTATTATTATTAATAAAACTCACTTTGTCATTTGGCAACAATGGTCCCTCAAGTTTTAGTCTCGGTTTGCTTTTAGATTATAACATTTACTAGATTAGTATCTTGTAGTGGGTTTTAGTCTCGTTTTTATCCGTTGACTAAAACATCCACCGCTAAATTCGCGTTCGATACTTTATCAATTACGCCTAATGGCGTATTTAGGCGAAACAAGAGTTCGGGGTGTTACATAATCCTAACTTTAACCTATTAATAAAGTGTTTCGATTGTCAATGTGAGTGGATAAATTATTCACGGAGAAGACCTCGTCGAGAAAGATTGAACGAATTCGCGAAACTTGATACGAATATGGTGGTTGATGGTCAAGGTGACGTCGTTTTGGTTCATAACATGCAATTTTATTTGGTTTGGGATTGAAAGGATTGATTGATTTTTTAACGTTTATAATCGAATATTTACTGTTTAGACATCATTGGTTTTACTGGCTTGCAATTTATAATTTGGTGTTAGTTCATTATTTATGGGTTTAATATTTGTTAGACAATTAAACATTCAAACGGGTGATACACCTTCGAAACAAGCATTATAAACGATCAAAACAGACAACATATAAACAAAAGATCAAGTGCATAATAATAATCAGTTTGTACATGCCCAAAAAAATACAACTGCAAAAAAGTCTAGTGAAAGTAAGATAGAAACATAATCACTGTGGCAGTGGTGGGCCCCCCGGTGGTGGTCCACGCCCTGGTGGTTGGCGTAGCTATACCCTCATCTGCTGTGCCATCGCCTGTATCGCCTCGACTGTCCACAACTGAACATCCCGTATCTCACCGATGCGGCGATCCATGTCCTCAGCCACGAAACGCGCAACAGGAGTGTTTTGGCGTAGTGTACATACACATATATATACACACACACACACATATTTATTATGTTTGTTTCCAAGTTCACAAGTTATCATACTAGAGTTTTAGTTTGCAAATAAAAGATAAGTTCTAAACCAAGGGTGAACCATGTGGTATTTAATCGAAATAACGAAGTGAATGTTCCAAGATTCATACCTCTTAGTCGAACAAGAAGGAGTGCAAGCCACTAGATATCCTTGGTTTTTCCTTGGAGGTTGGTGTGTGTGTATGGGCCGAAAATTAGAGGAGGTAAGGGGTGAATGTGTGAGTTTGTGGTATATGGTGGTTTCTAAGTCCATGGCCTCCATTTATAGTGGGTGAGAGGTGTGGAAGAGTTAGGATGGTGGTTTTATTTTTAGGAAGGTCAACTAGTCTTGATCTTAATGAGTTAAGGAATATTACCATCGTAGTGTTTAATCATATGGATTAATCTTGACATATCACTAGACATTAGGCCATCATGAGAGTGTTTAGTTAGCTAGATGGATTAGACTACACAAGGGGCAATGGGGCGGCTCACATGAATCGAAAAAGAGGGAGGATCACACTAGATTTGGAAGGTAATATTCTATGATTCTATGTGATTAAGGAATATTACTAAATTGGTGTGTGGTCTTGTAAGATTTGACAAGATTTGTGTAGGATTAGAATAACATAATCATGTTTGTTAGATTTGTATAGATCTTTCATGACAGGGGGGGGGCTTATTGTTATCGAGAGAGAGGGAGGAAGTGTCGAAAGAGATAGATAGATAGATGGATAGATAGATAGATAGGGGTTAGGCTCAAGCTCAAAGTGGTAAGTCAACTCTTATGGTTCTTTGTGAGATTAAGAAATCTTACTTTAACCATGTTTAGTCATGTTAATCCAAGAGCTTGTGTCCTCCTAACTTGTCATGGATGTGAGGTTTGGCCTTGATTAAATTGATAATACCCATTGTAGGTGACTTTACAAGTGATGTTGATGTTGGTCTTTTGAAAAACAAAATGATGGTGTCATGGGGGTGGGGTGCGACGGCTAGGGGCTCCCAAAGGGTAAGATTTTTGCAAACTTTGGGTAAGTAATCTTTCTTGGGTTTGTGGGTTCAAGAGATCTTTCCTTATTTGGTGTTAATCATATATAGGCTAGAAAAAGTTGATGTGATTTATGCATGACTAAACACATGGATTAAGTGAAGGTATGTGGTGGATGTGATAGTTCATTAAAGGTGTCTTTGTGTTGTGTGTATAGGGAACAATGGAAATTGGGTGGTGGTTTGGGTGTTGAGCCGAAAAAAATAGAAAGAAAAAGAAGGGAAAAGGAAGGTGGCGAGTGGTGGTGATGTTGAGGTGGTTATTTGGGTTATGAAGCTTTATTGTTCCAAGTGTTGATGACTTGTTCTACCACTTATAGTTAAACCAAAGTTGACATTAGATAGTTTATTAATGAGGATGCAAAATGCATGTAAGTAATGTATTAAATGTGTCCCTATTATCTCATCCTCATGCATGCACAATCTTACACACACACACACTCATTGCATACATGTATATTTATATAGATATACACATAAATTTTTCTCATCTTGCATTCTAACTTGAAGGGATAAATGTAATCAAGTTCCCACATATATATCTATATTCGTACATATATCCACATGTATTTAAGTAGATAAATATGCATACATGTTTTTAGAAAACACTATGATTGTTTAAACTCGCGTCACCAATGCTCGTTGATATGGGTGAAATTGTACTTGTTCGGCCTTGCTAGACTTTCTCGGGGGACTTATGCAAATAAAATGATATCTAATAGGTGCATTAAATTAAACATTGACTAGAGAGTGTACGGATTTCGACCTGATAAATTGACGGGTGTCACACATTGGGTCTCTCTTCTCCAATCTCAGTTGTTCATCATCTACCCCCTGCTTAATTTTATTTATCGGTATGCCTTTTCATTTTGTTGGTTGTTTTTCCAATTGATTGTAATTTGACATATGCAACATCAATTTGTTGTAATATGTTTGTGTAACATATGTACTGTTGATTAATTGCCTGTTGTTCGTATATATCAAGACTCATTAGTACAGTGGTTTAGTATGCATGTATGTATATCTTAAATAGTTAAATCAATGAAGAGATAAGTGTGTCAAGAGAATGAATGGCATATGGAATATTGAATAGGAACAACGGATGAGAGAAAAGAAACATAGATATTAATTAGCGTGACAAATAATGGACAATAATGGCCCGCTTGGTCTAACAATATCCAAATGTATTCATGCAAAAAATATTAGGCTCTTACAATTATTTATTTATTTATTTATTTATTTATTTTTTATTTCACTTTACATTTCATGGCGGCTCAACTCTCACATTGTTTAAGACCAAAGCGAATTCTAAAATCAGGGTCCTTGATTTTTATTTTTTTTGTTTAAAATCCTAACACATAGAAATAGAAATATGATGACACGAATGTTATATATACGAATCCTAAAATGCATAAAACCACACATAATGAGTTAGCATGTGTTTTATTGAAAATAATTTTTTTTCCAAGTATACTGATTTTATAATAATTTTCACTTACCAAATACATTACTAATCAGTCGATGAAGATGCCAATTATCGGTAAAATTCAGAGGACTTTTATTATGATTGATTAAGTTTTGACTTTGGTACATTATATGACTATAATTGCTAATTTCTATCAAGCTCTAGGTCAAGTTGAGTTCTAAACTTTTAATGGGTAGGTCATATTGGCTTATAATGTGTCAAAATGAGTTTAATAGATCACATTGGGTTTCTATCGAGTGATATAATTCCTAATGGGTCATACTAGTTCATAAACGAGCTAATAGATCTTGATGGATGATGATGAGCATTTATTATGTTCTGATTAGGCATTAGATTGTGGTTTACTTAGTCCATATTAGGCCAATTGATGTAATTGAATCTTGGTTAGGTTATTAACATAATTAGAATGTTTAATGATGTTAGTTAAAGTGAGATTGGTTTTAGATCGGATGGGCATGTGACTCAACTCACATACTCTTTTTAGTTAAAGTGAGATTGGTTTTAGATCGGATGGGGCATGTGACTCAACTCACATACTCTTTTTTGCTATATGGCCGCTACATCATGTGACCCACTCACATGGTAAAAATGTATCAGTGGTGTCACATGGCTGCCATCATTACCCAATGTAATTAAAAAAAAAGCTCAATACTTTACCCAAAAAACAGCCCAAACAACGTGACAGGGGTCACGGCCAAAGGCCTCACGAGGGTGGGTCACGAGGTCAGGGACGGGGGTTTGGCGTGGGTGACCACTCACGAGAGTGTGTCACAAGTGGTCTTATATCTTGCTTTTTACAAAATTCATTCGGTTTTAAAATAAAAAAGATTGATCTTTTTGTTTTTGTTTTTAATGTTGCTTTATGCTTTTTTTTTATTAAACTAATCATCACCAAGTACATTTTATTGATAAATTTTTAATAATTTTTTATCAATTTTACATTGGTTTCTTTTTACGCCCTGTCTATTCTCACCTCCACTGTCTAGTTTAAACCCTACGTGACTTTAAAGCGTCGCGCTATGGCTAAAGCGTGACGCTTTGAAGTATAAAAGTCACCAACTGTGGGACATTGGAATTGGTGTTGGAGGTTGGGGTTGGGTTCTTTTAGGGGGTTTTGGGGTGGATTTTGGTTGGGTTTTTTGTGTGGGATTTTAGGTATGTATAAATTATAAAGTTTTTTAATAATAAATTATAAAATAAGTTTTGCAAATTATTGTTAAAAAACTTAAAACGATTTTATAAATTCTTAATGTTTAATTATTGTTAATACTAAATGTGTTTTATAAATTTTAGTCGATTTTATTGTTCATTTGTAATTTATTAGTCCATTTATTATTTT